>NW_025570405.1:0-30374 GCF_020424385.1 Procambarus clarkii
CAATATATATATATATATATATATATATATATATATATATATATATATATATATATATATATATATATATGTATATGTATATGTATATATATATATATATATATATATATATATATATATATATATATATATATATATATATATATATATATATATATATATATATATATATATATATATATGTATATATATATATGACTGAGAACTCACACCCCAGAAGTGACTCCAACCCATACTCCCAGGAGCAACGCAACTGGTAACTACAGGACGCCTTAATCCGCTTGACCATCACGAACGGACATAAGGAAGTGATAGCCGAAGGTATTTGAACCACTTCCCCACCAGCACTCAGATGGTAATCTTGGGCATAGCATTTTATCAAATTACCTCATTCTTTGGGGCACACGTGAGGAATATAAATGCGAACAAACCTGAATGGTCTCTAGGACTATATGCGACTGAAAACTCACACCCCAGAAGTGACTCGAACCCATACTTCCAGGAGCCACGCAACCGGTAAGAACAGGATGCCTTAATCCGCTTGACCATTACGACCGGACATAAGGAAGTGATATCTGAAGCTATTTGAACCACTTCCCCGCCGGCACTCAGATGGTAATCTTGGGCATATCATTTTATCAAATCACCTCATTCTTTGGGGCACACGTGAGGAATACAAATGCGAACAAGCCTGAATGGTCTCTAGGACTATATGCGACTGAAAACTCACACCCAGAAGTGACTCGAACCCATTTCAAAGTGGTTCAAATAGTTTCGGCTATCAGTTCCTTATGTCCGTTCGTGATGGTCAAGCGGATTAAGGCGTCCTGTAGTTGCCAGTTGCGTTGCTCCTGGGAGTATGGGTTCGAGTCACTTCTGGGGTGTGAGTTTTCAGTCGCATATAGTCCTGGGGACCATTCAGGCTTGTTTGCATATATATATCTATATATATATATATATATATATATATATATATATATATATATATATATATATATATATATATATATATATATATATATATATCAGCAGTACCCGGCCACGCGTTTCTGTGGCTCAGTAACGCATGTGCGTTGCTGAGTCACACCAATCTTCCCAGACCTCCACTCCATTCCCCCCTCACCCATCTCCTCGGCCTCCCAACTATTGCCCACTCCACCGTCCCCTCGTCTTCCCCACCATTCACCACTCCACCATCCCTTCTTCCTTCCCACTATGCCCCACACCCCAGTCTCTTTGTCCTCCGCACCATTCTCCTTTTCCTCCATCTCCTCGTCCTCACTATCCCAAACTTCTCCGTCCCCTTATCCTTCCTTACTGTTACCCACTCCCTTGTCCCCTCGTCCTCCCCACCATCTCTCACTTCTGTCCCCTCATCATCCCCCACCATTCCCCACTCCTTCGTCCAATGCCTTCCAAAATGGTCTGATGTTCCCATCAGAGAATTGGGAACATCCAGTGATCTTATATTCCCATCACTGAAATATAAGAAAAACAGTAACAAATTAAAATGAAAATATGAAAAAATAAAAAAATAAACTATACTCACGAAATTAACTGTATGGTAAACAACACAGCTCAATTCCAATGCAATTCACTCAAAATAATTAAACCGAGATGAAAATAAATCAAAATCTATGAAAATTCCATTTATCAATGCAATTAGAAACATTGAAATGGAATTGTAAGATATTTAGTATAGCATTTGTGTTGATCTTACATGCAACATATGGCGCTGTTTTTCAAGAAAGGCATTGTTTTACCTAACACAGGTGTGACATCTATACTTATATTTACGAAATGAACGGTATGGTAAACAACACAGTTCAATTCCAAATCAAAATCGCACAAAATAATTCAATAAAAAATATAATAAATCGAAATCTATGAAAATTAAATTTATCAATGCAATCGGAAAAATTGTTGTGTAATTCGTGACATATACAGTATAGCATGTGTGTTGCTATTATGTGCAACAGATGCGCTGTTTTTCAAAAACGAATGTTTTTACTTGTCACAGGGGTGGCATCTATATAGAAGGAATATAAAACCAAGCTCCTATTCGAATGTAACGTTGTGTCAAAATTTCAAAGCAATCGGTGAAGAACTTTCAAAGATTGCAGTGTGTGTTGCTCTTACATCCAAAAGACGGTGGTGTTTTTCAAACAAGCATGTTTTTTTCCTGTCTCAGGTGAGGCATGTATATAGTGAATATATGAAAAGACGTGCATATTGGAATGCAAAGTTGTGTCAAAATTTCAAAGCAATCGGTAAAGAGGTTTCGAAGACTTTTCCTCACATGAAAAACACATGAAAAACAGTTTTTGTTAGAAAATAGCATGTTTTTTTTTTACCCTCACAGACGTGACATCTATATAGTATGTATATATAAACCTGGCCGAATGCAAATGGAACGTTGTGTAAAAATTTCAAAGCAATTGGTGAAGAAAATAACCAACCCTACCTAACCTAACCTATCATAACCTAACCTAAACTAACATAACTAAGTCAATAATTTATGATCTTAATATAATATTATTAAAAGTATTCAAATAAACCAATTGGAAATTTGTTATTGAAAATAATGAAAATCACTTGGCCTATTAGGCCGAGTGTATATATATATATATATATATATATATATATATATATATATATATATATATATATATATATATATATATATATGTCGTACCTAGTAGCCAGAACGTACTTCTCAGCCTACTATGCAAGGCCCGATTTGCCTAATAAGCCAAGTTTTCATGAATTAATATATTTTCTCTAATTTTTTTCTTATGAAATGATAAAGCTACCCATTTCATTATGTATGAGGTCAATTTTTTTTTATTAGGGTTAAAATTAACGTAGATATATGACCGAACCTAACCAACCCTACCTAACCTAACCTAACCTATCTTTATAGGTTAGGTTAGGTTAGGTAGCCGAAAAAGTTAGGTTAGGTTAGGTTAGGTAGATTAGGTAGACGAAAAACAATTAATTCATGAAAACTTGGCTTATTAGGCAAATCGGGCCTTGCATAGTAGGCTGAGAAGTGCGTTCTGGCTATTAGGTACGACATATATATATATATATATATATATATATATATATATATATATATATATATATATATATATATATATATATATATATATATATATATATATATATATATATATATATATGTCGTACCTAATAGCCAGAACGCACTTCTCAGCCTACTATTCAAGGCCCGATTTGCCTAATAAGCCAATTTTTCATGAATTAATGTTTTTTCGTCTACCTAACCTAGCTTTTTTTGGCTACCTAACCTAACCTTACCTATAAGTATAGGTTAGGTTAGGTTAGGTAGGGTTGGTTAGGTTCGGTCATATATCTACGTTAATTTTAACTCCAATAACAAAAAATTGACCTCATACATAGAGAAAAGGGTTGCTTTATAATTTCATAAGAAAAAAATTATAGTAAATATATTAATTCAGGAAAACTTGGCTTATTAGGCAAATCGGGCCTTGAATAGTAGGCTGAGAAGTGAGTTCTGGCTACTAGGTACGACATATATATATATATATATATATATATAACTGAAAACTCACACCCCAGAAGTGACTCGAACCCATACTCCCAGAAGCAACGCATCTGGTATGTACAAGACGCCTTAATCCACTTGACCATCACGACCGGACAAAATGAGGTGATAGCCGAGGCTATTTGAACCACCCCACCGCCGGCACTCGGATAGTTATCTTGGGCATAGCATTTTACCAAATCACCTCATTCTTTGGGGCAACACGTGAGGAACACAAATGCGAACAAGCCTGAATGGTCCCCAGGACATATGCAACTGAAAACTCACACCCCAGAAGTGACTCGAACCCATACTCCCAGAAGCAACGCATCTGGTATGTACAAGACGCCTTAATCCACTTGACCATCACGACCGGACATAATGAGGTGATAGCCGAGGCTATTTGAACCACCCCACCGCCGGCACTCGGATAGTTATCTTGGGCATAGCATTTTACCAAATCACCTCATTCTTTGGGGCAACACGTGAGGAACACAAATGCGAACAAGCCTGAATGGTCCCCAGGACATATGCAACTGAAAACTCACACCCCAGAAGTGACTCGAACCCATACTCCCAGAAGCAACGCATCTGGTATGTACAAGACGCCTTAATCCACTTGACCATCACGACCGGACATAATGAGGTGATAGCCGAGGCTATTTGAACCACCCCACCGCCGGCACTCGGATAGTTATCTTGGGCATAGCATTTTACCAAATCACCTCATTCTTTGGGGCAACACGTGAGGAACACAAATGCGAACAAGCCTGAATGGTCCCCAGGACATATGCAACTGAAAACTCACACCCCAGAAGTGACTCGAACCCATACTCCCAGAAGCAACGCATCTGGTATGTACAAGACGCCTTAATCCACTTGACCATCACGACCGGACATAATGAGGTGATAGCCGAGGCTATTTGAACCACCCCACCGCCGGCACTCGGATAGTTATCTTGGGCATAGCATTTTACCAAATCACCTCATTCTTTGGGGCAACACGTGAGGAACACAAATGCGAACAAGCCTGAATGGTCCCCAGGACATATGCAACTGAAAACTCACACCCCAGAAGTGACTCGAACCCATACTCCCAGAAGCAACGCATCTGGTATGTACAAGACGCCTTAATCCACTTGACCATCACGACCGGACATAATGAGGTGATAGCCGAGGCTATTTGAACCACCCCACCGCCGGCACTCGGATAGTTATCTTGGGCATAGCATTTTACCAAATCACCTCATTCTTTGGGGCAACACGTGAGGAACACAAATGCGAACAAGCCTGAATGGTCCCCAGGACATATGCAACTGAAAACTCACACCCCAGAAGTGACTCGAACCCATACTCCCAGAAGCAACGCATCTGGTATGTACAAGACGCCTTAATCCACTTGACCATCACGACCGGACATAATGAGGTGATAGCCGAGGCTATTTGAACCACCCCACCGCCGGCACTCGGATAGTTATCTTGGGCATAGCATTTTACCAAATCACCTCATTCTTTGGGGCAACACGTGAGGAACACAAATGCGAACAAGCCTGAATGGTCCCCAGGACATATGCAACTGAAAACTCACACCCCAGATTGTGTTCCTCACGTGTTGCCCCAAAGAATGAGGTGATTTGGTAAAATGCTATGCCCAAGATAACTATCCGAGTGCCGGCGGTGGGGTGGTTCAAATAGCCTCGGCTATCACCTCATTATGTCCGGTCGTGATGGTCAAGTGGATTAAGGCGTCTTGTACATACCAGATGCGTTGCTTCTGGGAGTATGGGTTCGAGTCACTTCTGGGGTGTGAATTTTCAGTTGCATATGTCCTGGGGACCATTCAGGCTTGTTCGCATTTGTGTTCCTCACGTGTTGCCCCAAAGAATGAGGTGATTTGGTAAAATGCTATGCCCAAGATAACTATCCGAGTGCCGGCGGTGGGGTGGTTCAAATAGCCTCGGCTATCACCTCATTATGTCCGGTCGTGATGGTCAAGTGGATTAAGGCGTCTTGTACATACCAGATGCGTTGCTTCTGGGAGTATGGGTTCGAGTCACTTCTGGGGTGTGAGTTTTCAGTTGCATATGTCCTGGGGACCATTCAGGCTTGTTCGCATTTGTGTTCCTCACGTGTTGCCCCAAAGAATGAGGTGATTTGGTAAAATGCTATGCCCAAGATAACTATCCGAGTGCCGGCGGTGGGGTGGTTCAAATAGCCTCGGCTATCACCTCATTATGTCCGGTCGTGATGGTCAAGTGGATTAAGGCGTCTTGTACATACCAGATGCGTTGCTTCTGGGAGTATGGGTTCGAGTCACTTCTGGGGTGTGAGTTTTCAGTTGCATATGTCCTGGGGACCATTCAGGCTTGTTCGCATTTGTGTTCCTCACGTGTTGCCCCAAAGAATGAGGTGATTTGGTAAAATGCTATGCCCAAGATAACTATCCGAGTGCCGGCGGTGGGGTGGTTCAAATAGCCTCGGCTATCACCTCATTATGTCCGGTCGTGATGGTCAAGTGGATTAAGGCGTCTTGTACATACCAGATGCGTTGCTTCTGGGAGTATGGGTTCGAGTCACTTCTGGGGTGTGAGTTTTCAGTTGCATATGTCCTGGGGACCATTCAGGCTTGTTCGCATTTGTGTTCCTCACGTGTTGCCCCAAAGAATGAGGTGATTTGGTAAAATGCTATGCCCAAGATAACTATCCGAGTGCCGGCGGTGGGGTGGTTCAAATAGCCTCGGCTATCACCTCATTATGTCCGGTCGTGATGGTCAAGTGGATTAAGGCGTCTTGTACATACCAGATGCGTTGCTTCTGGGAGTATGGGTTCGAGTCACTTCTGGGGTGTGAGTTTTCAGTTGCATATGTCCTGGGGACCATTCAGGCTTGTTCGCATTTGTGTTCCTCACGTGTTGCCCCAAAGAATGAGGTGATTTGGTAAAATGCTATGCCCAAGATAACTATCCGAGTGCCGGCGGTGGGGTGGTTCAAATAGCCTCGGCTATCACCTCATTATGTCCGGTCGTGATGGTCAAGTGGATTAAGGCGTCTTGTACATACCAGATGCGTTGCTTCTGGGAGTATGGGTTCGAGTCACTTCTGGGGTGTGAGTTTTCAGTTGCATATGTCCTGGGGACCATTCAGGCTTGTTCGCATTTGTGTTCCTCACGTGTTGCCCCAAAGAATGAGGTGATTTGGTAAAATGCTATGCCCAAGATAACTATCCGAGTGCCGGCGGTGGGGTGGTTCAAATAGCCTCGGCTATCACCTCATTATGTCCGGTCGTGATGGTCAAGTGGATTAAGGCGTCTTGTACATACCAGATGCGTTGCTTCTGGGAGTATGGGTTCGAGTCACTTCTGGGGTGTGAGTTTTCAGTTGCATATGTCCTGGGGACCATTCAGGCTTGTTCGCATATATATATATATATATATATATATATATATATATATATATATATATATATATATATATATATATATATATATATATATATATATATATATATATATATATATGTCGTACCTAGTAGCCAGAACTCACTTCTCAGCCTACTATGCAAGGCCCGATTTGCCTAATAAGCCTAGTTTTCATGTATTAATGTTTTTTCGACTACCTAACCTACCTAACCTAACCTAACCTAACTTTTTCTGCTACCTAACCTAACCTAACTTATAAAGATAGGTTAGGTTAGGTTAGGTAGGGTTGGTTAGGTTTGGTCATATATCTACGTTAATTTTAACTCCAATAAAAAAAATTGATCTCATATATAATGAAATGGGTTGCTTTATCATTTCATAAGAAAAAAATTAGAGAAAATATATTACTTCAGGAAAACTTGGCTTATTAGGCAAATCGGGCCTTGCATAGTAGGCTGAGAAGTGCGTTCTGGCTACTAGGTACGACATATATATATATATATATATATATAGATGTCAAGCCGCCTGCTATCGCTGTATCTATCGATGACTTCTGTGTTGTTTGTTAAGATTTCTCTGGTGATGGTCTTGTGGGAAGAGATTATATGTTCCTTAATGGAACCCTGTTGCTTATGCATCGTTAATCGCCTGGAAAGAGATGTTGTTGTCTTGCCTATATACTGAGTTCTTTGAGGCTTACAGTCCCCAAGTGGGCATTTGAAGGCATAGACGACGTTGGTCTCTTTTAAACCGTTCTACTTTGTGTCTGGAGAGTTTCTCATGAGTAGGCTGGCCGTTTTTTTGGTTTTATTGTAAATCGTCAATTGTATCTTCTGATTTTGGTCTGTAGTGATAACGTTCCTGTCAACAATATCTTTCAGGACCCTTTCCTCCGTTTTATGAGCTGTGGAAAAGAAGTTCCTGCAAAATAGTCTAATAGTGCGTACAGTTGTTGTGTTAGTTGTCTCTTCAGAAGTTGCATGGCGTTTCACCTTCCTTCTTATGATGTCTTCAACGAAACTATTGGAGAAGCCGTTGTTGATTAGGGCCTGCCCTACAGAGTTCTTCATCGACTTGCTTCCATCCTGAGCTGTGGCTGAGAGCACGGTCGACATAAGCGTTAACAACACTCCTCTTCAACCTGTCTAGGCAGTCACTGTTGGCATTCAGGCACATTCCTATGTTTGTTTCCTTAGTGTAGACTGCAGTGTGGAAACCTCCGCTCCTTTCCATGATCGTTACATCTAGAAAGGGCAGCTTCCCATCCTTCTCCATCTCGTAAGTGAAACGCAACACAGAATTCCGCTCAAATGCCTCTTTCAGCTCCTGCAGATATCTGATATCAGGTACCTGTGTAAAAATGTCATCAACATACCTGCAGTATATGGCCGGTTTCAAGGTCATGTCGACTAAGACCTTCTGTTCGATGGTACCCATGTAGAAGTTTGCAAACAGGACACCTAGGGGAGAACCCATGGCGACCCCATCTACTTGCTTATACATGTTTCCATCCGGGCTCAAGAAGGGTGCCTCTTTAGTACAAGCTTGGAGTAGTTTCCTTAGGATGTTTTCTGGTATGTCAAGAGGAATACAGGCCTGATCAAAATACACTCTGTCCGCTATCATCCCGATTGTTTCGTCCACTGGTACGTTAGTGAACAGTGATTCTACGTCCAACGAGGCTCTTATTCCTGTGGCCCGTGTGCCCCGCAGTAAGTCAACAAATTCCTTTGGCGACTTCAGGCTGAAGGCGCAAGGGACATAAGGAGTCAGCAGGCCGTTGAGTCGCTTCGCTGATTTTTTTTGGCTGGGTGAATTTTGGCTTTTTTGAATTACCACCAACAGTGAAAAGAAATGTACGAAAGATTGAGAAAATTCGTGTTAGAATTATTAATCTTACTTTTTCGGTCATATTTAATATATATATATATATATATATATATATATATATATATATATATATATATATATATATATATATATATATATATATATATATATATGTATAGTGTGTCAGTTTACTAGTATATGATTCATTCACTATTGTGCAGGAAAATACAAGAAAAATATACAAGTGTTTAAGTGTCACCCTGACCCCCCCTCAAGCGGAGTGAGGCCCTGTCAACCCCCACCATCCTCCCCCGCCCGTCGGCCTCACCGCACCACTGTACCTCCAGACACCTCACCACCCAGCCTACCCTTCGCCTGGGCGTCTCCCACCCACCCCCCACCCATTCACCGCCCACACATTGCTTGTTGCAGAGATGTGTTACCCTCCATGCACCCAGATATGGCACAGTTCACAGCGGGCATTTAGGTTCCTCCCAAAAGGGAGGGAGACACAAGTACTCATACGAGTGGTGAGTGCGAAGGACAGCTAGCCACCCCTGCCGCCACCACCCGTGTCCACCCTCTCACCCCTGCCGATGTCTCAGCTCGCCCGGGGAATGGAGGGGACTTCCCCAACTAACCAGGAACCCTTCAGCCAAGACCAGGGTCCTGGGAACAGTGCATCCAGACGTTCACCCAGAGGTGCAACCAGAGGACCCAGACCCAGAGGTGCAACCAGAGGACCCAGACCCAGAGATGCAACCAGAGGACCCAGACCCAGAGGTGCAACCAGAGGACCCAGACCCAGAGGAACGTGTCGGGTGTGTGACGAATCTCAATGCATTAGAAACCTTGGAATCCTACGCCTACACAACAACTTTGAGGGTTCACGGACGGTACCTGTAGCGAGAGAAGGCCCACAGGTCCCCCCGGCACCCCCATACATCCCAGCGAACTTCATGTCATCAGATGACGTCCTGGGGGCCGTCAAAGCCTCCACGACCAGAACTCTTCCCCGCATTCCTAAAGCAGCGCACCCATTTGCAACAAGGGAAATATATAGACCTTCTAAGGAAAGTGAATGAACGGTCTGCAAATCGTAATGCTGCAGCCACCATCAAAGCATGGCATAACTTGCTCCTGTTTGGCAATATTTGCTTAGGCGTACCTGCAAGAGGAAACAAGTCACTAGGGCAATAAATAATTTCCCCAGAGCTGACAACTTGATCTCCATCCCCCCTTAACGCAAAAACCGCCGTGGCAAACCCAGGAGTTCTAATGACAATTTTAAACTAGGAACGCAAGTGACCAAAAAAAATGAAGAGGGCAACACAGTAGGAGCAATAAGGTTACTTACCAGCGAAAACACAATCGCCCCTAGAAATCCCGCTACCGCCGATTCACTGAGAGAGAAGCATCCTCCCAGAGTACCGTGGGAACCCACTGCTAGGGACACAAGTGTCCCGGACATGGGACCTCTATTCCTGCAAACGTCAGAGGCATACAAAGCCATCATGTCACTTCCCCCCAGGCTCAGCAGAGGGATACACTGGAGTAAGACCTCAGCACCGCAAGGAGATGGTAAATCCAGTTCTCGGCGAAGTTGCCGAGACACTACTGTCAGAGGTCACGACGTTTGTCAACGACTGCCTCTCTGGGTTGATCCCAGATACAATTAAACCCTTCTTCTTTGGAGCATCCCTTTGTGCCCTTAAGAAAAAGGATGGTGGAGTCAGACCCATTGCCGTGGGTAACACACGTCGGCGCTTTGTTGCTAGAGCAGCTGTCAGAAAAATTAGCATAGACGCTGCAACGATGCTTCGACCCCATCAACTAGGTTTAGGTGTCCCCCATGGCTGTGAAGCAGCAGCTCATGCAGCACGAGCCAATATTAAGCACCTCCCAGAAAATAAGGCATTAATTAAATTAGACTTTAAAAATGCCTTCAAACAAGTAAAAAGGTACTGAAAGCAGTTCGAACAAGCTTTTCTTGTCTACTCCCCTTCGTCTCAGCAGGGTACAGTAGGGAATCGACGCTGTTGTTTGGGGAACATGAAGTTGTTTCCACAGATGGTGTCCAGCAGGGAGACCCGCTTGCCCCTTTCCTTTTTTGCATGGCTGTTAAAGAGGTCACAAGCAGGTTGAGCAGCGAACTCAACATATGGTTCCTGGACGATGGCACCCTGGCAGGGACACATGAGTCCCTACTAGAAGATTTACAGCCAGTGAAATCTAAGGGAGAAGAGTTAGGACTCACCCTAAACCCATAAAAGTGTGAAATCATCTCATCTAGACAACCAATCATAGATGCAGTGCGAATCATATTGCCAGGAGCCCCAGTGATCACGCGCACCGACAGTGTGCTACTAGGGGCACCTCTGGGCTCGAGCGCCATTGAGGTAATCCTCGAGGTAAAGCTGAACGACCTGAGGAGGATGGAGGGAAGAATAGGGGATTTGGATGCCCACGATGCTTTGCACCTTCTCACAAGGTGCCTGGCTTTGCCCAGACTGACCTATTTCCTAAGGTGTGCTCCCTTAGGAAATTGTAACGAAAAACAAGTAGGCCTACGCGTCTCCCCTCGAAACTGTAACGAAAAACAAGTAGAAGTAGGCCTACGAGTGTCCCTCGAAACTGTAACGAAAAGCAAGTAGGCCTACAAGTGTCCCTCGAAAAAAGCAAAACAGACACAGACAGGGAGCGAAAATCTCACCGGGGTAACGAAAAAACATGAGGCCTACACGTGTCCCTCGAAAAAAGCAAAACGGTCACGCGTAGTCCCCATTTCCACTACTATTGTAGTAGTAGAAAGTACGCCATAGAGGGGCCGTTTTGCTTTTTTCGACGGCCCCTCTATGGCGTACCCGTTTTTAGTTACCTCTGCTAGTGATTGCCTTATAGTTCATGAACCCATTCAGTCACACCTCCATCATGTCACCCCTATTTCTTCTTCACCTTTCTAGAGATTGTAAATTAAGCTTTGCCAATCTTTCTTCGGAGATTGCTTATTGAGCATATATCATCTTCGTCCTTTGAACATATAAAATTTTCGTTCAAGGGGATTAAAAGGCTGGCTTCTGGCATACCCAAATTTCGTTACCCCATTGACCCATGCAAAGGCATCGTTAATGGACAAATGACGTCATCAGCTGGCCAGTCTTCATCTTCCCTGAATAAGTCAGTTTACTGAAATAGCATGTCCACCCAAGGATCGTTTATTGAGCATAGCAATGAAATCCATTCATATGAAACAAAGGGGAGCAGCACTGCAAGAAGTTATGTGTGTATTTTCAAGTTCGTCCCCTGCTACCTGTATTTACCCAGGTCTTTTCCTAAATCTAAAACCTATCCAATTTATTCCTGTTCTGTTTCATGTGTTGATACGTTTCATAGGTTAATAATATCCCCCTTTACTATGACCATTCAGTCACACCTCTGTCATGTCACCTCTATTTTTTCTTCGTCTTGCTAGAGAATGTAATTTGAGCTTTGACAATCTTTCTTGGAGGATCGTTTATTTCGCATAGGGCAAAATAAAAATGAAAACCGCTATCAGCCATTTATATGAAAAAAAAAAACAGAGCCCTGGGCAATGGTGATTTCAATGTGAGTTCAGTAGTAATCCAATATTGTCCCTAACCGTATACACGTCTCACATTCGCTCAAAACACACCTCCCACACCTTACTGTAGCATATAACAGATCAAAATACTCATTCAGTAAAAGCAAGCCTCTCATGTTTTGAAATAAGACCTTCTGCAGTTACCTTCTTTTCTGACGTCATCATCCCTAATACGGTGCGAGGCATCAACGTGCCAAATGCAGATCCTAGGAGGTTCACACATAAGTGTGAATTCTTAATCACTCCCAATACCTCAACTGTACTCTGTAACATCATAAGCGATATTCAACTGCATTGGCTCGTGTTTTCGCTCAATGCTCCTATTTTCTGTTATTCATTTCATAAACCCTATCAAACCATCCTAACCTAACTTATTATATAACAAACAAATACATTCTACAGACCAGTTGTTGTTGTATAGTGACATCACGAAAAGCAACCTCAGGTATAGGGATAAGGTATTGCTGGCCATTAGCGTATAAGTGTCAAGGTATCATAGCACCTGACTGGTCAACTATGTATGATGTCACCAGATAACCAATGCGGCCTTTAGCGTCCTACCTGTATATGTACTGTATTTGATATTATTCAAAAATGACTAGACTAACCATCTCCACCTAACCTAATCAGAGGTTTAAGAATATGCATTTTAGTCTACCACAACTGTAATTATTAAGCACTGATAAGTTCAAAACTAAAATAGCTGCCCAAATGTCGTACCGCAATTTAAGCAGAAAGCCGGTCGGCCAAGCGGACAGCACGCTGGGCTTGCAATCCTGTGGTCCTGGGTTCGATCCCAGGCGCCGGCGAGAAACAATGGGCAGAGTTTCTTTCACCCTATGCCCCTGTTACCTAGCAGTAAAATAGGTACCTGGGTGTTAGTCAGCTGTCACGGGCTGCTTCCTGGGGGTGGAGACCTGGTCGAGGACCGGGCCGCGGGGACACTAAAGCCCCGAAATCATCTCAAGACAACCTCAAGATAACCCTCCTTCAACAGCCCAAAATTAACGGAATACAACTCACTCCTAAAGTCAATAACTATGAAAGTGTTAAACCTCTCCCTGCAAGATGACCAATGGGGCCAAGCAACGCTCCCAGTTAGACTCGGGGGTATAGGTATTCGCAATGCGACACAGTTAGCATTGCCGGCATTCTTATCCTCGACCAGTGCTACAGGTGAATTAGTTAAAGAAATATTACCGGAATACCTAAGAGGCTCAATTGGGATTCATGATCCCAAATTTGCGAAAGGAGCCGGTCAGTGGGACACTCTTGTCAACTCTCACCCTCGACCGACTTTTCCAAATGAATGCAAACAGTCCAAATGGGATAGCCCCATAGTGGAAAACATCGCCACATCATTGCTGGAGGCAGCTTCTAGGACGTACAGAGCGCGTCTTCTAACTGTGCAAACGCCAATGCCGGGCACTTCCTGTTGGCAGTCCCTAATTCCGCCTTGGGCACCCGCCTGGACCATTGGGCCCTAAGTATTGGTGTTGCCCTGCGTCTTGGCGCCCCTATCTCCACCGAGCACAGGTGTATTTGCGGCCATGCACGGGCAGACCAATACTGCAGCCATGGTCTCATCTGTTGTAAGACACAGGAAAAGATTGCTAGACATGAAGCCCAGAGGAACGTGTCGGGTGTGTGACGAATCTCAATGCATTAGAAACCTTGGAATCCTACGCCTACACAACAACTTTGAGGGTTCACGGACGGTACCTGTAGCGAGAGAAGGCCCACAGGTCCCCCCGGCACCCCCATACATCCCAGCGAACTTCATGTCATCAGATGACGTCCTGGGGGCCGTCAAAGCCTCCACGACCAGAACTCTTCCCCGCATTCCTAAAGCAGCGCACCCATTTGCAACAAGGGAAATATATAGACCTTCTAAGGAAAGTGAATGAACGGTCTGCAAATCGTAATGCTGCAGCCACCATCAAAGCATGGCATAACTTGCTCCTGTTTGGCAATATTTGCTTAGGCGTACCTGCAAGAGGAAACAAGTCACTAGGGCAATAAATAATTTCCCCAGAGCTGACAACTTGATCTCCATCCCCCCTTAACGCAAAAACCGCCGTGGCAAACCCAGGAGTTCTAATGACAATTTTAAACTAGGAACGCAAGTGACCAAAAAAAATGAAGAGGGCAACACAGTAGGAGCAATAAGGTTACTTACCAGCGAAAACACAATCGCCCCTAGAAATCCCGCTACCGCCGATTCACTGAGAGAGAAGCATCCTCCCAGAGTACCGTGGGAACCCACTGCTAGGGACACAAGTGTCCCGGACATGGGACCTCTATTCCTGCAAACGTCAGAGGCATACAAAGCCATCATGTCACTTCCCCCCAGGCTCAGCAGAGGGATACACTGGAGTAAGACCTCAGCACCGCAAGGAGATGGTAAATCCAGTTCTCGGCGAAGTTGCCGAGACACTACTGTCAGAGGTCACGACGTTTGTCAACGACTGCCTCTCTGGGTTGATCCCAGATACAATTAAACCCTTCTTCTTTGGAGCATCCCTTTGTGCCCTTAAGAAAAAGGATGGTGGAGTCAGACCCATTGCCGTGGGTAACACACGTCGGCGCTTTGTTGCTAGAGCAGCTGTCAGAAAAATTAGCATAGACGCTGCAACGATGCTTCGACCCCATCAACTAGGTTTAGGTGTCCCCCATGGCTGTGAAGCAGCAGCTCATGCAGCACGAGCCAATATTAAGCACCTCCCAGAAAATAAGGCATTAATTAAATTAGACTTTAAAAATGCCTTCAAACAAGTAAAAAGGTACTGAAAGCAGTTCGAACAAGCTTTTCTTGTCTACTCCCCTTCGTCTCAGCAGGGTACAGTAGGGAATCGACGCTGTTGTTTGGGGAACATGAAGTTGTTTCCACAGATGGTGTCCAGCAGGGAGACCCGCTTGCCCCTTTCCTTTTTTGCATGGCTGTTAAAGAGGTCACAAGCAGGTTGAGCAGCGAACTCAACATATGGTTCCTGGACGATGGCACCCTGGCAGGGACACATGAGTCCCTACTAGAAGATTTACAGCCAGTGAAATCTAAGGGAGAAGAGTTAGGACTCACCCTAAACCCATAAAAGTGTGAAATCATCTCATCTAGACAACCAATCATAGATGCAGTGCGAATCATATTGCCAGGAGCCCCAGTGATCACGCGCACCGACAGTGTGCTACTAGGGGCACCTCTGGGCTCGAGCGCCATTGAGGTAATCCTCGAGGTAAAGCTGAACGACCTGAGGAGGATGGAGGGAAGAATAGGGGATTTGGATGCCCACGATGCTTTGCACCTTCTCACAAGGTGCCTGGCTTTGCCCAGACTGACCTATTTCCTAAGGTGTGCTCCCTTAGGAAATTGTAACGAAAAACAAGTAGGCCTACGCGTCTCCCCTCGAAACTGTAACGAAAAACAAGTAGAAGTAGGCCTACGAGTGTCCCTCGAAACTGTAACGAAAAGCAAGTAGGCCTACAAGTGTCCCTCGAAAAAAGCAAAACAGACACAGACAGGGAGCGAAAATCTCACCGGGGTAACGAAAAAACATGAGGCCTACACGTGTCCCTCGAAAAAAGCAAAACGGTCACGCGTAGTCCCCATTTCCACTACTATTGTAGTAGTAGAAAGTACGCCATAGAGGGGCCGTTTTGCTTTTTTCGACGGCCCCTCTATGGCGTACCCGTTTTTAGTTACCTCTGCTAGTGATTGCCTTATAGTTCATGAACCCATTCAGTCACACCTCCATCATGTCACCCCTATTTCTTCTTCACCTTTCTAGAGATTGTAAATTAAGCTTTGCCAATCTTTCTTCGGAGATTGCTTATTGAGCATATATCATCTTCGTCCTTTGAACATATAAAATTTTCGTTCAAGGGGATTAAAAGGCTGGCTTCTGGCATACCCAAATTTCGTTACCCCATTGACCCATGCAAAGGCATCGTTAATGGACAAATGACGTCATCAGCTGGCCAGTCTTCATCTTCCCTGAATAAGTCAGTTTACTGAAATAGCATATCCACCCAAGGATCGTTTATTGAGCATAGCAATGAAATCCATTCATATGAAACTAAAGGGGAGCAGCACTGCAAGAAGTTATGTGTGTCTATTTTCAAGTTCGTCCCCTGCTTCCTTTATTTACCCAGGTCTTTTCCTAAATCTAAAAACCTATCCAATTTATTCCTGTTCTGTTTCATGTTTATACGTTTAATAGGTAATAGGTATATTTAATATCTCCCTTTACTATGACCATTCAGTCACACCTCTATCAGGTCACCCCTATTTCTTCTTCTTCGTCTTTCTAGAGAATGTAATTTGAGCTTTGACAATCTTTCTTGAAGGATCGTATATTTCTCATAGGGAAAAATAAAAATGAAAACCGCTATGCACCGGACCTCCGAAGAGCTGGACGAGATCTTCAAACACTGATTGTTCTATTGTTATATAAGTGTGTGTTCTCTGTAAACTGTAGCATTGCAATAAAATCAAATAAAACAAAATTAATAAGAAGTAATAGGGGTGGAAGGAGAGGAAAAGATTAAAGTATTCAGTGAGAATCCACAAGGTCTTCTCTAAACACTCTTTATTTTCTTCTTCGAGGATGTGGGTCCCATTAATTTCGTAGTATTTCATTTTGGCTCTTCTAATTATTTTAGACAGCATGGATGAGTAAATCTTTGAAAATTCTTTGGAGACGACTCCTAACCTATAATTCTTATCAAGGTCATGTTTTTTTTTTAATAGATTTAAGTATACCCTTTGTAAGCAATGGAGTGTTTAACCTTTTATTTGTAAAATGTTTCGTTAGCAGTGGAGTTATAAAGGTTTAGAGTTTTCTCAAGAAATGTTTGCACTGCTAGGTTGACGTTCACTCTGTCACCTAATTCATTGATAATTAGTTGATATTAGCAGCAGCAGCAATAAAGTTGCTTATAGAAGTTTCATTGTGCAGCCTAAAACTTATCATTCTTGTATCTAGAGGTGGTTTGTTAACCCTTAACCCTTAAAGTGCGCATCACTTCATATGAAGTGTAAATCGTTTACCAGTCAACTGCGCTTCACTTCATATGAAGTGTATGGGTACCGCGCACGATTTGAATGGCCCGCGGTGTAGCTGGGGTCCCATACGCTGCCCAGGGGCTCTAGTAAACAGCGGCCATTTTGAAAAAAAATCCAGCTCACGCTCCGATGGCATGGGAGGCCTCAGTTTAGCGAGAGTCACCATGGCGAGCGCACGGTCAAACGCCTCACGAGCACGCATCACTCAGTCCCTCACCCCAGAGCAAATAGCCCACGAATTATTCTCTGAAGGTGAAGAAAGTGTGTTTGACGATTCAGACAACGATGAGGATTATACACAGTTGTCGGGAGATAGTAGCAGCAGCAGTGAAAGTGAGAATGACCGCCATGCCATGGCGAGGCCTATACGCTCTCCCATGCCTCCTCGCCCATTTTCTACCCCAATTCTACCACGACCTCACAGTTCCTGTGGATATTTTCTGTTTGAGGGTGACGAGTCAGAGGGAGGTGACTCCTTTTCTGGGTTTAGTGACTCAGATCAAAGTTTTATTGAGCCTGTGGCTGGTACCAGTGGTGTAACTGGGCGAGAAATTGTCGCGTCAGCAGCATCTCGCCCAGCCAAGTGCCACCGCATGGCACCACATGAGGGACCAAGACCCTCGTGTTCACGTGCACCACCTCACGTGCACGTAGCCGCCGTGCTTCTCGCAGACGGTATTCAGCTCCTGGTCGCCGGTATGCATCGCTTCCTCGCCGTCTTTCCTCTGCATCTCGCAGGACGCCTGGTGTACTTGAGTGGAGTGATGGTGACGACTTTATTCCTAATATTCCTCACTTTGACGATAAAGATGTAGGGATTACAAACCTTTTCCCTAATCAAGGTGAGGACATGGCTGAGATGGAATATTTTACAGCATTCTATGATGAACCACTCATGGAATACATTGTACACCAAACGAACCTGCATGCTGCTTACCTGATTGAGAGGGAAATCACAGAATTCTCACGACTGCAGCGTTGGAAAAATACCACAGTGGCGGAAATGTATGTGTTTTGGCACTCTGTTTGTTGATGAAGCACTGTCACAAACATGCAATAAATGACTATTGGAGCAAGGACCGTCTTTCTAGAGAATGTAATTTGAGCTTTGACAATCTTTCTTGAAGGATCGTATATTTCTCATAGGGAAAAATAAAAATGAAAACCGCTATCAGTCATATATATGAAAAAAAACAGAGCCCTAGCTGGGCATTGGTGATTTCAATGTGAGTTCAGTAGTAATCCAATATTGTCCCTAACCATATACACGTCTCACATTCGCTCAAAACATACCTCCCACACCTTACTGTAGCATATAACAAATTAAAATACTCATTCAGTAAAAGCAAGCCTCTCATGTTTTGAAATAAGGCCTTCTGCAGTTACCTTCTTTTCTGACGTCATCATCCCTAATACGGTGCGAGGCATCAACGTGCCAAATGCAGATCCTAGGAGGTTCACACATAAGTGTGAATTCTTAATCACTCCCAATACCTCAACTGTACTCTGTAACATCATAAGCGATATTCAACTGCATTGGCTCGTGTTTTCGCTCAATGCTCCTATTTTCTGTTATTCATTTCATAAACCCTATCAAACCATCCTAACCTAACTTATTATATAACAAACAAATACATTCTACAGACCAGTTGTTGTTGTATAGTGACATCACGAAAAGCAACCTCAGGTATAGGGATAAGGTATTGCTGGCCATTAGCGTATAAGTGTCAAGGTATCATAGCACCTGACTGGTCAACTATGTATGATGTCACCAGATAACCAATGCGGCCTTTAGCGTCCTACCTGTATATGTACTGTATTTGATATTATTCAAAAATGACTAGACTAACCATCTCCACCTAACCTAATCAGAGGTTTAAGAATATGCATTTTAGTCTACCACAACTGTAATTATTAAGCACTGATAAGTTCAAAACTAAAATAGCTGCCCAAATGTCGTACCGCAATTTAAGCAGAAAGCCGGTCGGCCAAGCGGACAGCACGCTGGGCTTGCAATCCTGTGGTCCTGGGTTCGATCCCAGGCGCCGGCGAGAAACAATGGGCAGAGTTTCTTTCACCCTATGCCCCTGTTACCTAGCAGTAAAATAGGTACCTGGGTGTTAGTCAGCTGTCACGGGCTGCTTCCTGGGGGTGGAGACCTGGTCGAGGACCGGGCCGCGGGGACACTAAAGCCCCGAAATCATCTCAAGACAACCTCAAGATAACCCTCCTTCAACAGCCCAAAATTAACGGAATACAACTCACTCCTAAAGTCAATAACTATGAAAGTGTTAAACCTCTCCCTGCAAGATGACCAATGGGGCCAAGCAACGCTCCCAGTTAGACTCGGGGGTATAGGTATTCGCAATGCGACACAGTTAGCATTGCCGGTATTCTTATCCTCGACCAGTGCTACAGGTGAATTAGTTAAAGAAATATTACCGGAATACCTAAGAGGCTCAATTGGGATTCATGATCCCAAATTCGCGAAAGGAGCCGGTCAGTGGGATACTCTTGTCAACTCTCACCCTCGACCGACTTTTCCAAATGAATGCAAACAGTCCAAATGGGATAGCCCCATAGTGGAAAACATCGCCACATCATTGCTGGAGGCAGCTTCTAGGACGTACAGAGCGCGTCTTCTAACTGTGCAAACGCCAATGCCGGGCACTTCCTGTTGGCAGTCCCTAATTCCGCCTTGGGCACCCGCCTGGACCATTGGGCCCTAAGTATTGGTGTTGCCCTGCGTCTTGGCGCCCCTATCTCCACCGAGCACAGGTGTATTTGCGGCCATGCACGGGCAGACCAATACTGCAGCCATGGTCTCATCTGTTGTAAGACACAGGAAAAGATTGCTAGACATGAAGCAGTCAATGACATCATCAAGAGAAGTTTGGTTACGGGTGGGTGCCCAGCACAAAGGGAACCTCAGTTGTGCAGATCTAACAACAGCCAAAAACGCCCAGATGGAGTCACCCTGCAGCCATGGAGGGAAGGTAAACAGGTCGTATAGGCCTACACGTGTGCGTCTACATTGGCTGATACCTATCTACCTTACAGCACAGCTGAGGGAGGCGGGGCGGCCACCTTCAGGGAGACCCAGAAAAGACACAAGTACAGGGACCTAGAACGTTGTTACAGGTTCGTGCCGATAGGCTCTGAGATTCTGGGCGCCTGGGGTAAATGTGCACTTAAGTTCCTGAAGGAGGTGGGTGAGGACCTCATTGGGAAAACTAGAGACCCAAGAGCGGCCAATTTCATGTTCCAGCGCCTCAGTGTCGCAGTTCAGAGGGAAATTTTGTGTGCTGTATCTTGGGTATGCACCGGACCTCCGAAGAGCTGGACGAGATCTTCAAACACTGATTGTTCTATTGTTATATAAGTGTGTGTTCTCTGTAAACTGTAGCATTACAATAAAATCAAATAAAACAAAATTAATAAGAAGTAATAGGGGTGGAAGGAAAGGAAAAGATTAAAGTATTCAGTGAGAATCCACAAGGTCTTCTCTAAACACTCTTTATTTTCTTCTTCGAGGATGTGGGTCCCATTAATTTCGTGGTATTTCATTTTGGCTCTTCTAATTATTTTAGACAGCATGGATGAGTAAATCTTTGAAAAATTTTTGGAGACGACTCCTAACCTATAATTCTTATCAAGGTCATGTTTTTTTTAATAGATTTAAGTATACCCTTTATAGGCCGTGGAGTGTTTAACCTTTTAGTTGTAAAATGTTTCGTTAGCAGTGGAGTTATAAATGTTCAGAGTTTTCTCAAGAAATGTTTGCACTGCTAGGTTGACGTTCACTCTGTCACCTAATTCATTGATATTAGTTGATATTAGCAGCAGCAGCAATAAAGTTGCTTATAGAAGTTTCATTGTGCAGCCTAAAACTTATCATTCTTGTATCTAGAGGTGGTTTCTACCACGACCTCACAGTTCCTGTGGATATTTTCTGTTTGAGGGTGACGAGTCAGAGGGAGGTGACTCCTTTTCTGGGTTTAGTGACTCAGATCAAAGTTTTATTGAGCCTGTGGCTGGTACCAGTGGTGTAACTGGGCGAGAAATTGTCGCGTCAGCAGCATCTCGCCCAGCCAAGTGCCACCGCATGGCACCACATGAGGGACCAAGACCCTCGTGTTCACGTGCACCCACCTCACGTGCACGTAGCCGCCGTGCTTCTCGCAGACGGTATTCAGCTCCTGGTCGCCGGTATGCATCGCTTCCTCGCCGTCTTTCCTCTGCATCTCGCAGGACGCCTGGTGTACTTGAGTGGAGTGATGGTGACGACTTTATTCCTAATATTCCTCACTTTGACGATAAAGATGTAGGGATTACAAACCTTTTCCCTAATCAAGGTGAGGACATGGCTGAGATGGAATATTTTACAGCATTCTATGATGAACCACTCATGGAATACATTGTACACCAAACGAACCTGCATGCTGCTTACCTGATTGAGAGGGAAATCACAGAATTCTCACGACTGCAGCGTTGGAAAAATACCACAGTGGCGGAAATGTATGTGTTTTTGGCACTCTGTTTGTTGATGAAGCACTGTCACAAACATGCAATAAATGACTATTGGAGCAAGGACAAGACAATACCAACACCTTTATTCGGGAAATATATGTCACGAGACAGGTTTCAGATACTCCTCAGGTGTCTACATTTTGGAAGTGTGGACATGAGCATGCTGAACTGTTTCAACATGTACCTTGTGAGAACTGGACGTAAGCCCACTTTCCGTGACTTTGTATTTGATGCTGCAATACAGTTATTAGGAAAGTTTGCAAAAGATGTCCCAGGTATTCAGCGGCCCATCATAAACCCACTGTTGCAGCATGCTGGTACTCCACGCCTCGCTCACACTGAAGGCTTCCTAGCACACAAACTTAAGTATTTGCCACCTGGTGTGAAGTGTTAATGTTGGTTAGGAGAAATGAGAGGTAATGGTATGTGGTCCCATCAATGATTATCCCTGAAGAAAGTAGAGAGGTCAGGTTAGTCCAGTTGTGGTCTAGAGCAGAGACAGTACTATCAGTGATTCTAGTAGGTCTAGTGATTAAGGGTATGAGAAAGCAGGAATTCATACAGTTGAGGAAACTAGCAGCAGGAGAGTTGTCAGGCTCCCAGAGGTCAATATTAAAAAGTCCCCTGCGATAATTAGATGCTTTTTGTTCAGTCTGTTATCTAGTATTAGATTTCTAATGTTAGAGTTGAATTCACCACACATTAGCGTTAGGAATTCTACAGACTGCTCTCACAGTCAGGACAGACTCAGCACCCTTGACTCTGAAACAGGCAAAGATATACTCCCCACAGGAGTCTCTAGTTCTAATTACTTTTAAGCATGTCAGTTCTTGGTGGTAGTAAAGAGCAGTACCACCACCTCTCTGAATTGGTCGACAGTTGTGAATTGCTGAGTAGTTTAGAATGTTAAAGAGTTGAGTAGCATTCTCTTTTAACCACGTTTCAGTAAGTATAACAAAAGAGAATTTGATGTCAACAGTTTGAATCAAGGCACTAACATCATCAAAGTGTTTGCTTAGAGATCTTACATTCAAGTTAATTACAGAGACATTGTGATTATGTGTTAATACATTGTTTTCATCTTGTGCTGTATAATATCTGCAATTTTGATCATTAAAGTGATGATTGTCATAGATAATGGGTAAGAGGTTTAGTTCTGAGTCTATACTTGTTTGCATAAGAGGACTGGTTGTAGGAAAACAAGGCAATAACAAAAAACTGATATAAAAAGGGGAAAATATAAATATATACAAGACAAATACGAAACGAACAAAAAAATGAGGTAGATTGCTGACAAGTACTCTCAGGTACACTGAGAGTAATAATTTTCAGTTTGAGACAGAGGCAAAGCCAGGGGTACAATGGAGTAAGGAAGTATGGTGAGGCTAGGCAACCTAAGTAATAATGAAAGCAAAGAAAAAAAAGGTGATTAATAAACATAGGCAAATTTAATCCTAATGATAATTATCTATAAATAGTTTAGTTATGATCATATAATTAATAAGAACTAAACACAATATTAATGTACTCAATTAATTAAGTCAAAAAATGACTAATACAAATTAAATTAAAATTTAATTAAAAAACAACAACAGTGTAAAAAACAGAGTTTGGTTACCTAGCCCACACTAGGTGACAAAGTGGGGGGGGGGGTAATTATGTTGAGTCATTGAGAGGGATAATAAGGTGAGACAAACCACATTGGGAGAAGAATGTGTTGAGGTTATTCTCATTAGCAATTGTAAACATTTTACCTGCAGAAGTCTTTCTCACATTTATCATGCCATCTCTAACGAAGCACTGATGAATCGCATCTTGGTTCTGATTACGGATTTGACGCAGCCGGTGGAGGAGTTTCTGTCTTTTTCTAGTCAAGCACTCGTTGATGAAAATCCCCTTTCGTTGGGATACAGCTGTCCGGACAAGATCAGATTTTATGGACTGGGTAGCTAGCTTGAGGCGAATTTTTCTGTGGTTTAGTTCTGCTGGATTCTTTTTACCTACTCTGAAGGCAGCAATAATGTCTGCTTTATTGAGACTGTGACGATAATCTCCTTCAAGAGAGATTGAGCCTGCTCTTCCCTCCTAAGTACGTCCCTATACAACTAATATGGAAGAAATATCCAACAAGTACAACACCAAGGTGTGCCCGAGAGCAAACGTATTCAGCACCAGGAACACCTGCTCCACCTCCACCACTCGAACCACCAAACTACCTGTCCGTCGCCTGCTCATCACTGATTGGCTGGTGCCCAGTTGCACCTGCTCCCTCCACCCGCCACACTACCTGATGTCTGGGGCCACCACGACCTACAGCCCTCAGAATATCCCGTGCTTTCCACAAGTTAACACGTCTCGTTGGTAGACTAAGCTCTGGCTTACGTGTACTAAGAGAGGTGGCAGCTTAAAGCCAATATTCCTGCACCCATATATTGCATTGTATATTATTCACTTGTTATTACTCACTTGTCTTAACGCAACTTTTCATTTTGCCATTGATTATTCTTATTATTTTGATTGATTGATTTTATGTTACAATTTGTATGTCCATTTTATTCATGTTTTGCTTTTCTAACGTAATTAAAATCTCATTGTTAAATTTACTTGTGTTTTGTGTGTCTCCCCATTACCTTACCACAGACGAAGTTCCAGATTTTCTCTTTTTTGTTTCTTTATGTGACGAGGCCATACCCCTAGCTTTTGAAACAGCCGAACACCAACGCGTTACCGTCACATATTAAGTGGGGGCCTGTCCTAGGAGCTTCACTCAGGTACTGGTGCCAAGTAGTAATTAACGATAAGCGTATTTGACTTTGGTAATGTAGCTTTTACTATTTTTCATATTCAATTTCATTTTTATATGGTGCGGTGTGTATTGTGCATTACGAGAGTAGCATATGGTGAAGGTGAGACAACTTTGGATTACGTGGTGACTGTAGGCCTCAGTCATTCTCTTAATTGGTCATCTCTCCCTCCGTGTTATTACTCGTGTTTACCATCTTTTGTCCCTTGGATATTTCTCATATTTTGACAGATCATCATATTGGTACCCTGGTACTGTGGTCTGCCCCGGGTTAAGTGCACCTAATCTTCTGCAATCTGACTGTAGGAGGATAAAGAGGGCCATAGTTCCTCTAGCTCGAACTTTAGTTGCTGAATTGGGACCTCAGCAGCAGTTCTCGTCACCAGTTGACACCTCGCACCCCTACACGTCAGTCAGAGATGATGATACATACAATGGTAGGGAATTAGCTTTCTTTTCAGAGCACAAAAGTTCGCTAATTCTGTAAGTATCATATTAATTTCAGTAGGAAAGACTTGCTTATGTCCTATAGAGACTCGGCAAGGTATGCCTACATCCTTGGACTACCAATTTTACTCTTGAGGCAATTAACTGTTTCATTTGTTTTCGAAACTCAGTTTCATTTGTTTAGTAGGATTTTCTTGCCCTTATCCTCTTACATGAGTACCGGGTACAAGATTTCCTGCGCCCTTGATTTAAATTAATCATTTAACATCTTGTATTTAACTTTAATTGTTAAAGATTCCACAGGATAGGTACCAGTTGCCACGTTGTCCTGTTTCTGACATTCACTATATAATAACGGTATATTCGTTGTACATTTATTTGCTAATTTCACCATGTTTCGTCTCCAAGCTTTCCGTGCAGATCCAGCAGGTGCAATAGGGACTTTAAGTCATGCCAAGAGAGCTGAATTACAAACTCTTGCACATGAGTATCAACTAACAGTTCCCTACCAAGCCAACAAGAGTGAAATACACAACCTGTTACTGGATCATTTCTTAGAGCAAGGTAAGATAGACTCTGAAACTCATGAAACTTACTATATTGCAGATAAAACTGATTTGGCAACGATGAAACTCAAACTAGAGCTGGCCAAGATTGAACGTGAGCAGCAAAGGGAAGCCCTAGAGCAGCAAAGAGAAGCGGCTGCCATACGAAGGGAAGAACAAGAACATGAGGCTGCCTTAAGAAGGGAAGAAAAAGAACGTGAGGCTGCCTTGAGGAAGGAAGAACAAGAACGAGAAATCGCCCTCAAGGAACGTGAACTCGCCCTCCAGGAACGTGAGGTTGCAATGCTCCAGGAGCGGGAACGAGTACAGCTTGAAACCAAACAACGCGAGTTGGAGATGCAACGCGAACATGACAAGCAACAAGCGACTCTGGCTCTAGAGTGTCGTCAACAAGAATTCGCGTTGGAAACTTCACACCTCGCTCAACGCCAGCAAGCTACTGCCAATCTTCCCGTCAGTTTTAATATATCACATGCAAGTAAGTTAATGCCATCCTTTGTAGAAGCAGCAGTTGATGTGTTTTTTACAACCTTTGAAACCCTTGCTAATCAACTCAGTTGGCCTGTCGACCAGTGGGCCACACTTCTCAGAGTCCATCTTACAGGTAGAGCTGCAGTCACACTCAGTACTTTGGCGTCTGAGAATGACTACCAGACTCTGAAACAAGCAGTGTTGGACGCCTACCTCCTCTCCACAGAAAGTTATCGAAGGAAATTCCGTGACCACCTGAAGGCAAGTACCACTACCTTCCTCGAGTTTGCTAACACAAAACGGAGATATATTATGAAATGGCTGGAAGCAGCACATGTCTCTACTTTTACAGAACTCGTCAACCTGATGCTAGTTGAAGAATTCTTGAGGCGTGTGCCGCCTCCTGTCCGTCTATATTTAGCAGATAAAGAAGAAACCGACTACCTGAAGTGTGCCAAGTCGGCTGACACTTACAGCCTCATCCACCGGCTGTCACCCAAACCATCCTCCAGTAAGAAGTCGTGGTACAGTTACGAGAAAGTGAGTACCGATCAAGCTGGCTCGCAATTGTACTGCAAGTATTGTAGACTCTATGGACATACCATAGATAAGTGTGGTAAGTCTCAATACAAAGGAACCACTGACACACAGAAACCCAAACCAACTCCTCCTAAGTCCGGTAAGCCTGTGATGAATGTTGGTGTTAATGTTAATGATCTTTCTCTTTTCAGTAACCACCTGTATACTGGAACTGTCTCTGCCAACGGTTCAAATCCGGAGGGACGTTTCAAATTGAAGATCTTGAGGGACACAGCGGCTCTTCAATCGATAATTTTGAAGTCGGCTGTGCCCAACATCGCCTACACCGGAGAAACTGTCTTCATCACTGACCTCACTGCTACCACTCCTTATCCTCTCGCCAGAGTCCACCTGGATTGTCCCTACGTGAACGGAGAAGTCCAAGTCGCCGTCAGGGAAAAGCCTTTTCCCATGCCTGGAGTGCAACTTCTCCTAGGCAACGACTTGGCAGAAGACCTGCAACCGACCAACCTGATCGTCATGGACAAACCCCAGGTGTGTACCTCTGTGCCAATTAACCCTATACTCGAGTATGTTCCAGCAGAGGTTCAAGAGAGTGATGAAGTTTCTCCTCCGGTTCTAGTGACCACTCTTGCACAAGCCGCACGACCACAGCCAGCTGACTCTACTGCTACCGCTGTCCCTCAAGACCCTCAGAAACTACCCCCGCATCTGACCAAGTTGGAGTTCCGTAAGTTGCAGAGGGAAGATCTTACCTTAACACCATTGTTTTTCCAGGCTGAGACTCAACCCGACAGTATTCCTGGGTTCTTCCTAGAGAACGACTTGCTCTACCGCAGATATAGACCCAGTAAACTGAAGGAAGAGGACGATTGGGCCAACATCGAACAACTTGTGATTCCTACCAGCCTGCGGCCCACTATTCTACACCTGGCCCACGGAGCACTCTCCCACTACGGATTCAACAAGACTTACCATGGGATTCGTCAAGACTACTACTGGCCAGGTATGGTAAATAGCGTCAAACAGTACGTAAAACAGTGTCATACATGTCAGATGGCAGGCAAACCGAACATCTCCATTCCCAGAGCGCCACTGATTCCCATACAGGTGCCTGCGGAACCTTTCCACAGACTTATTATAGACTGTGTTGGTCCTTTACCTCGGACCAGTTCAGGTAACGCCTATATCTTAACCATCCTGTGTCCTACCACCAGATTTCCCATAGCAGTTCCAGTGAAGAACATCACGGCTGCTACGGTTGTAAAGCATTTATTGAAGATCTTCACTCAATATGGATTTCCCAGGGAGATTCAGAGCGACTGTGGTACCAACTTCACCAGTGATCTCTTCAAAAGGACACTGGAGGAGTTCAACATCAAACAGGTATTGTCCAGCCCCTATCATCCTGCTTCACAGGGTTCTCTTGAGCATAGTCATCAGACTATCAAAGCACTCTTGAAAAAGTTTTGTAGTGAAACCTCTAAGGATTGGGATAAGCAAATTGATTTGATAATGTGCATTTACAGAAGTCTTCCCAATGAGTCCCTAGGAGTATCTCCTTATGAGATGCTCTACGGCCGTAAGTGCCGTACTCCCCTCAAGGCTTTCAAAGACTCTCTAAGAGATGCCACCTTCAGTGAGCATCAGAATGTGCCCCAGTTTCTTCAAAACCTTCAACACATTCTAGAGAGAGTCCACAGTTTTGCCCATGATAATCTATTGAAAGCCCAGGAGAGGATGAAGACTCATTACGACCAGACCAGCAAAGTAAGAAAATTTAAGCCGGGAGACTTCGTGCTAGCATACTTCCCTATCCCAGGTTCTCCTTTACAAAACAGGTTTTCAGGACCCTACCGCATCAAGGAGTGCAGAAACAACCATAACTATGTTCTAGAGACTCCAGATAGGCGGCGGAAGACCCAGCTGTGCCACGTCAACCTCCTGAAGCTATATAATGGTACTCCTCCCACTGTCATGACAAATTATTCTACTTTTACAGAACCATACATCCACAGTAAGACCTTCCCAGCTTCTCCTCCCGAAATCACCGACAAGGAGTCCACGCTTTCTCATTCAAAAATCCATACTGATATTCCCAACCATTTTCAGGACCCTAATAGTGCTCCTTTGCCATATTCTAATTCCACTCTGACCTCGTCAGATAAGCCCTTCATCCTCCATGTCGACGCCAGTGGTACGGACATTGGTGGTGTCGTGATGCAGCAACGAGGCGAGGAGAATACACCTGTCAGCGACTACTGCTACAAGGAACTACGGAACAATTGGCAAGGAGCTACTCTTCATCATCCTGAAGCTCCAGCACTTTACTCCACACCTGAAAAGTGCTCGGTCTACCATCAACACGGACCACACCACCCTACACCTCCTGCAGCACGCCCCTTCTCATCTCAACGTCTTCTACTATGGGCTTGATAACTGCAGAAATTCCACCTGGAGACCCGCTATACCAAGGTTCTGACAACATTATAGCCGATGCACTCTCCAGAGTTTATGAAGTAGAAGCAACTCCATCTATTACTCCACCACATAACGACGTACTTCTTCCAGAACCGCAGGCTTCGGGGGAGAGTTGTGACGATAATCTCCTTCAAGAGAGATTGAGCCTGCTCTTCCCTCCTAAGTACGTCCCTATACAACTAATATGGAAGAAATATCCAACAAGTACAACACCAAGGTGTGCCCGAGAGCAAACGTATTCAGCACCAGGAACACCTGCTCCACCTCCACCACTCAAACCACCAAACTACCTGTCCGTCGCCTGCTCATCGCTGATTGGCTGGTGCCCAGTCGCACCTGCTCCCTCCACCCACCA
Source organism: Procambarus clarkii (assembly GCF_020424385.1). NCBI lineage: Eukaryota > Metazoa > Arthropoda > Malacostraca > Decapoda > Cambaridae > Procambarus > Procambarus clarkii. Next base: position 29,695 of record NW_025570405.1, read on the forward strand.
CACTACCTGATGTCTGGGGCCACCACGACCTACAGCCCTCAGAATATCCCGTGCTTTCCACAAGTTAACACGTCTCGTTGGTAGACTAAGCTCTGGCTTACGTGTACTAAGAGAGGTGGCAGCTTAAAGCCAATATTCCTGCACCCATATATTGCATTGTATATTATTCACTTGTTATTATTCACTTGTCTTAACGTAACTTTTCATTTTGCCATTGATTATTCTTATTATTTTGATTGATTTTATGTTACAATTTGTATGTCCATTTTATTCATGTTTTGCTTTTCTAACGTAATTAAAATCTCATTGTTAAATTTACTTGTGTTTTGTGTGTCTCCCCATTACCTTACCACAGACGAAGTTCCAGATTTTCTCTTTTTTGTTTCTTTATGTGACGAGGCCATACCCCTAGCTTTTGAAACAGCCGAACACCAACGCATTACCGTCACAAGACTATAATGCAATTTGTCTTTTTTGAGATCATGTACTATATCAATACACTTTTCACCTTCACTTTCCACAGGAATAGATTGAGCCGCCACAAGAACAGAGTCAAGCAGGTTTTGTTGATCTTGTTCATCCTGGGAGATGGAATGTTGGGCGGATAATGTACTGATACATTAAGTCATTTTATTGAGACCTTCCTCTTGTAATTTTATGGCTTTATCAGTTTTCAGACG
>NW_025570406.1:0-36441 GCF_020424385.1 Procambarus clarkii
TTGATTTTACGTAAATATATTCGTTTTTACCAATATTTCGATACTATTTCATGTAGTATCACGCTATGTGATTTGGTCTTCAAATCTCAGAATTTCGCATAATATTGCATTTTAAGCAAGTTTTCTTGCATTTTGTTTCTTACGAAAAATCATCGAATTTAGCAATATTTTGACGTTTATCATCCCCTTTTCCTCTATGTGATTAAAACAAAATATCATCGAATTAGGCAATATTTTGTCGTTTATCCACGTTTTTGTGAATTTTCAGTTTATGGGTATTAATTCATTAAATATACGATAAAAATGATGCTAACACATAATTGATTAGATAATGACCTTAAATACTTCATTTTCAATCAACTATTTGTTTCTCGTTAAAATACTGAGTAAGATATTGAAAAGGGGAGAAGTTCTGCTTTTATTGCATATATCGAAGTTTTAGCCGGAATAGAGCGGTTTTCGTGTACATCTTCCATCGGTAATATAAACGGAAAATCAGGAACATTCTAATTAATTCTAATGAAAACATATTGGTTTTTATCATTTGTATTGGAAACAACATTGTCATATGTCTTTTCTTGGATCTAAATAATTCGAAACCTCGCTCTATGATTTGAAGTTAAAATCCTCAAATATTGTATAATAGTGACATTTTCACGGTAATTATGTAGTTTGATACTACGTAAATATATTCATATTACCAATATTTCGATACTATTTCATGTAGTATCACGATATGTGATATGGCCTTCAAATCTCAGAATGTCGCAAATATTGAATTTTAAGCAAGTTTTCTTGCAGTTTGTTTCGTACGAAAAATCATCGAATTTAGCATATATTTTGACGTTTATCATCCCCTTTTCAAACGGAATATCAGGAACATTTTAGTTAATTCTAATGAAAACACATTGGTTTTTATCATTTGTATTGGAAAAACATTATCATATGTCTTTTCTTGGATCTAAATAATACGAAACCTCGCTCTATGATTTGAAGTTAAAATCCTCAAATATGGGTAAATATTGACTGTTTTCACGTTTTCTCATGTAGTTTGATATTACGTAAATATATTCATTTTTTACCAATATTTCGATACTATTTCATGTAGTATCACGATATGTGATTTGGCCTTGAAATCTCAGAATGTCGCATAATATTGCATTTTAAGCAAGTTTTCTTGCATTTTGTTTCGTACGAAAAATCATCAAATTTAGCAATATTTTGACGTTCATCATTTCCTTTTCCTCTATGTGATTTAAACAAATATCATCGAATTAGGCAATATTTTGCCGTTTTTCCACGTTTCTGTGAATTTTCAGTTTATGGGTATTAATTCATTATATATACGATAAAATGATGCAAACACATAATTGATTAGATAATAACCTTAAATACTTCATTTTCAATCAACTATTTGTTTCTCGTTAAAATACTGAGTAGGATATTGAAAAGGGAGAAGTTCTGTTTTTTATAGCATATATCGACGCTTCAGCCGGAATAGAGCGGTTTTCGTGTACATCTTCCATCGGTAATATAAACGGAAAATCAGGAACATTTTAGTTAATTCTAATGAAAAACACATTGGTTTTTATCATTTGTATTGGAAACAACATTGTCATATGTCTTTTCTTGGATCTAAATAATACGAAACCTCGCTCTATGATTTGAAGTTAAAATCCTCATATATGGTAAAATAGTGACTTTTTTCACGTTTTTCATGTAGTGTGATTTTACGTAAATATATTCGTTTTTACCAATATTTCGATACTATTTCATGTAGTATCACGATATGTGATTTGGCCTTCAAATCTCAGAATGTCGCATAATATTGCATTTTAAGCAAGTTTTCTTGCATTTTGTTTCTTACGAAAAATCATCGAATTTAGCAATATTTTGACGTTTATCATCCCCTTTTCCTCTATGTGATTAAAACAAAATATCATCGAATTAGGCAATATTTTGCCGTTTTTCCACACGTTTTGTGAATTTTCAGTTTATGGGTATTAATTCATTATATATACGATAAAAATGATGCTAACACATAATTGATTAGATAATAACCTTAAATACTTCATTTTCAATCAACTATTTGTTTCTCGTTAAAATACTGAGTAAGATATTGAAAAGGGGAGAAGTTCTGTTTTTATTGCAAATATCGACGTTTCAGCCGGAATAGAGCGGTTTTCGTGTACATCTTCCATCGGTAAAATAAACGGAAAATCAGGAACATTTTAGTTAATTCTAATGAAAACACATGGTTTTTATCATTTGTATTGGAAACAACATTGTCATATGTCTTTTCTTGGATCTAAATAATTCGAAACCTCGCTCTATGATTTGAAGTTAAAATCCTCAAATATTGTATAATAGTGACTTTTTTCACGGTAATTATGTAGTTTGATACTACGTAAATATATTCATATTTACCAATATTTCGATACTATTTCATGTAGTATCACGATATGTGATTTGGCCTTCAAATCTCAGAATGTCGCATAATATTGCATTTTAAGCAAGTTTTCTTGCATTTTGTTTCGTACGAAAAATCATCGAATTTAGCAATATTTTGACGATCCCCTTTTCCTCTATGTGTAAAACAAAATATCATCGAATTAGGCCCGTTTTTTTTCACGTTTTTGTGAATTTTCAGTTTATGGGAATATACGATAAAAAGATGACACATTGATTAGATAATAACCTTAAATACTTCATTTTCAATCAACTATTTGTTTCTCGTTAAAATACTGAGTAAGATATGAAAAAGGGGGGAGAAGTTCTGTTTTTATTGCATATATCGACGTTTCAGCTGGAATAGAGCGGTTTTCGTGTACATCTTCCATCGGTAATATAAACGGAAAATCAGGAACATTTTAGTTAATTCTAATGAAAACACATTGGTTTTTATCATTTGTATTGGAAACAACATTGTCATATGTCTTTTCTTGGATCTAAATAATACGAAACCTCGCTCTATGATTTGAAGTTAAAATCCTCAAATATGGTTAAATAGTGACTGTTTTCACGTTTCTCATGTAGTTTGATATTACGTAAATATATTCATTTTTACCAATATTTCGATACTATTTCATGTAGTATCACGATATGTGATTTGGCCTTCAAATCTCAGAATGTCGCATAATATTGCATTTTAAGCAAGTTTTCTTGCATTTTGTTTCGTACGAAAAATCATCGAATTTAGCAATATTTTGACGTTTATCATCCCCTTTTCCTCTATGTGATTTAAACAAAATATCATCGAATTAGGCAATATTTTGCCGTTTTTCCACGTTTCTGTGAATTTTCAGTTTATGGGTATTAATTCATTATATATACGATAAAAATGATGCAAACACATAATTGATTAGATAATAACCTTAAATACTTCATTTTCAATCAACTATTTGTTTCTCGTTAAAATACTGAGTAGGATATTGAAAAGGGGAGAAGTTCTGTTTTTATTGCATATATCGACGTTTCAGCCGGAATAGAGCGGTTTTCGTGTACATCTTCCATCGGTAATATAAACGGAAAATCAGGAACATTTTAGTTAATTCTAATGAAAACACATTGGTTTTTATCATTTGTATTGGAAACAACATTGTCATATGTCTTTTCTTGGATCTAAATAATACGAAACCTCGCTCTATGATTTGAAGTTAAAATCCTCATATATGGTAAATAGCGACTTTTTTCACGTTTTTCATGTAGTTTGATATTACGTAAATATATTCATTTTTACCAATATTTCGATACTATTTCATGTAGTATCACGATATGTGATTTGGCCTTGAAATCTCAGAATGTCGCATAATATTGCATTTTAAGCAAGGTTTCTTGCATTTTGTTTCGTACGAAAAATCATCGAATTTAGCAATATTTTGACGTTTATTATCCCCTTTTCCTTCATGTGATTAAAACAAAATATCATCGAATTAGGCAATATTTTGCGGTTTTTCCACGTTTTTGTGAATTTTCAGTCTATGTGTATTAATTCATTAAATATACGATAAAAATGATGCAAACACATAATTGATTAGATAATAACCTTAAATACTTCATTTTCAATCAACTATTTGTTTCTCGTTAAAATACTGAGTAGGATATTGAAAAGGGGAGAAGTTCTGTTTTTATTGCATATATCGACGTTTCAGCCGGAATAGAGCGGTTTTCGTGTACATCTTACATCGGTAATATAAACGGAAAATCAGGAACATTTTAGTTAATTCTAATGAAAACACATTGGTTTTTATCATTTGTATTGGAAACAACATTGTCATATGTCTTTTCTTGGATCTAAATAATACGAAACCTCGCTCTATGATTTGAAGTTAAAATCCTCATATATGGTAAAATAGTGACTTTTTTCACGTTTTTCATGTAGTGTGATTTTACGTAAATATATTCGTTTTTACCAATATTTCGATACTATTTCATGTAGTATCACGATATGTGATTTGGCCTTCAAATCTCAGAATGTCGCATAATATTGCATTTTAAGCAAGTTTTCTTGCATTTTGTTTCGTACGAAAAATCATCGAATTTAGCAATATTTTGACGTTTATTATCTCCGTTTCCTTCATGTGATTAAAACAAAATATCATCGAATTAGGCAATATTTTGCCGTTTTTCCACGTTTTTGTGAATTTTCAGTTTATGGGTATTAATTCATTATATATACGATAAAAATGATGCAAACACATAATTGATTAGATAATAACCTTAAATACTTCATTTTCAATCAACTATTTGTTTCTCGTTAAAATACTGAGTAGGATATTGAAAAGGGGAGAAGTTCGGTTTTTATTGCATATATCGACGTTTCAGCCGGATTAGAGCGCTTTTTACGTGTACATCTTCCATCGGTAATATAAACGGAAAATCAGGAACATTTTAGTTAATTCTAATGAAAACACATTGGTTTTTATCATTTGTATTGGAAACAACATTGTCATATGTCTTTTCTTGGATCTAAATAATTCGAAACCTCGCTCTATGATTTGAAGTTAAAATCCTCAAATATTGTATAATAGTGACATTTTCACGGTAATTATGTAGTTTGATACTACGTAAATATATTCATATATACCAATATTTCGATACTATTTCATGTAGTATCACGATATGTGATATGGCCTTCAAATCTCAGAATGTCGCATAATATTGAATTTTAAGCAAGTTTTCTTGCATTTTGTTTCGTACGAAAAATCATCGAATTTAGCAATATTTTGACGTTTATCATCCCCTTTTCAAACGGAATATCAGGAACATTTTAGTTAATTCTAATGAAAACACATTGGTTTTTATCATTTGTATTGGAAAAACATTATCATATGTCTTTTCTTGGATCTAAATAATACGAAACCTCGCTCTATGATTTGAAGTTAAAATCCTCAAATATGGGTAAATATTGACTGTTTTCACGTTTTCATGTAGTTTGATATTACGTAAATATATTCATTTTTACCAATATTTCGATACTATTTCATGTAGTATCACGATATGTGATTTGGCCTTCAAATCTCAGAATGTCGCATAATATTGCATTTTAAGCAAGTTTTCTTGCATTTTGTTTCGTACGAAAAATCATCGAATTTAGCAATATTTTGACGTTTATTATCCCCTTTTCCTTCATGTGATTTAAACAAAATATCATCGAATTAGGCAATATTTTGCGGTTTTTCCACGTTTTTGTGAATTTTCAGTTTATGGGTATTAATTCATTATATATACGATAAAAATGATGCAAACACATAATTGATTAGATAATAACCTTAAATACTTCATTTTCAATCAACTATTTGTTTCTCGTTAAAATACTGAGTAGGATATTGAAAAGGGGAGAAGTTCTGTTTTTATTGCATATATCGACGTTTCAGCCGGAATAGAGCGGTTTTCGTGTACATCTTCCATCGGTAATATAAACGGAAAATCAGGAACATTTTAGTTAATTCTAATGAAAACACATTGGTTTTTATCATTTGTATTGGAAACAACATTGTCATATGTCTTTTCTTGGATCTAAATAATACGAAACCTCGCTCTATGATTTGAAGTTAAAATCCTCATATATGGTAAAATAGTGACTTTTTTCACGTTTTTCATGTAGTGTGATTTTACGTAAATATATTCGTTTTTACCAATATTTCGATACTATTTCATGTAGTATCACGATATGTGATTTGGCCTTCAAATCTCAGAATTTCGCATAATATTGCATTTTAAGCAAGTTTTCTTGCATTTTGTTTCGTACGAAAAATCATCGAATTTAGCAATATTTTGACGTTTATCATCCCCTTTTCCTTCATGTGATTAAAACAAAATATCATCGAATTAGGCAATATTTTGCCGTTTTTCCACGTTTTTGTGAATTTTCAGTTTATGGGTATTAATTCATTATATATACGATAAAAATGATGCAAACACATAATTGATTAGATAATAACCTTAAATACTTCATTTTCAATCAACTATTTGTTTCTCGTTAAAATACTGAGTAAGATATTGAAAAGGGGAGAAGTTCTGTTTTTATTGCATATATCGACGTTTCAGCCGGAATAGAGCGGTTTTCGTGTACATCTTCCATCGGTAATATAAACGGAAAATCAGGAACATTTTAGTTAATTCTAATGAAAACACATTGGTTTTTATCATTTGTATTGGAAACAACATTGTCATATGTCTTTTCTTGGATCTAAATAATTCGAAACCTCGCTCTATGATTTGAAGTTAAAATCCTCAAATATTGTATAATAGTGACATTTTCACGGTAATTATGTAGTTTGATACTACGTAAATATATTCATATATACCAATATTTCGATACTATTTCATGTAGTATCACGATATGTGATATGGCCTTCAAATCTCAGAATGTCGCATAATATTGCATTTTAAGCAAGTTTTCTTGCATTTTGTTTCGTACGAAAAATCCTCGAATTTAGCAATATTTTGACGTTTATCATCCCCTTTTCAAACGGAATATCAGGAACATTTTAGTTAATTCTAATGAAAACACATTGGTTTTTATCATTTGTATTGGAAAAAACATTATCATATGTCTTTTCTTGGATCTAAATAATACGAAACCTCGCTCTATGATTTGAAGTTAAAATCCTCATATATGGGTAAATATTGACTGTTTTCACGTTTCTCATGTAGTTTGATATTACGTAAATATATTCATTTTTACCAATATTTCGATACTATTTCATGTCGTATCACGATATGTGATATGGCCTTCAAATCTCAGAATGTCGCATAATATTGCATTTTAAGCATGTTTTCTTGCATTTTGTTTCTTACGAAAAATCATCGAATTCAGCAATATTTTGAAGTTTTTCATCCCCTTTTCCTGTATGTGATTAAAACAAAATATCATCGAATTAGGCAATATTTTGCCGTTTTTCCACGTTTTTGTGAATTTTCAGTTTATGGGTATTAATTCATTATATATACGATAAAAATGATGCAAACACATAATTGATTAGATAATAACCTTAAATACTTCATTTTCAATCAACTATTTGTTTCTCGTTAAAATACTGAGTAGGATATTGAAAAGGGGAGAAGTTCTGTTTTTATTGCATATATCGACGTTTCAGCCGGAATAGAGCGGTTTTCGTGTACATCTTCCATCGGTAATATAAACGGAAAATCAGGAACATTTTAGTTAATTCTAATGAAAACACATTGGTTTTTATCATTTGTATTGGAAACAACATTGTCATATGTCTTTTCTTGGATCTAAATAATACGAAACCTCGCTCTATGATTTGAAGTTAAAATCCTCATATATGGTAAATTAGTGACTTTTTTCACGTTTTTCATGTAGTGTGATTTTACGTAAATATATTCGTTTTTACCAATATTTCGATACTATTTCATGTAGTATCACGATATGTGATTTGGCCTTCAAATCTCAGAATGTCGCATAATATTGCATTTTAAGCAAGTTTTCTTGCATTTTGTTTCGTACGAAAAATCATCGAATTTAGTAATATTTTGACTTTTATTATCTCATTTTCCTTCATGTGATTTAAACAAAATATCATCGAATTAGGCAATATTTTGCCGTTTTTCCACGTTTTTGTGAATTTTCAGTTTATGGGTATTAATTCATTATATATACGATAAAAATGATGCAAACACATAATTGATTAGATAATAACCTTAAATACTTCATTTTCAATCAACTATTTGTTTCTCGTTAAAATACTGAGTAGGATATTGAAAAGGGGAGAAGTTCTGTTTTTATTGCATATATCGAAATTTCAGCCGGAATAGAGCGGTTTTCGTGTACATCTTCCATCGGTAATATAAACGGAAAATCAGGAACATTTTAGTTAATTCTAATGAAAACACATTGGTTTTTATCATTTGTATTGGAAACAACATTGTCATATGTCTTTTCTTGGATCTAAATAATACGAAACCTCGCTCTATGATTTGAAGTTAAAATCCTCATATATGGTAAAATAGTGACTTTTTTCACGTTTTTCATGTAGTGTGATTTTACGTAAATATATTTGTTTATACCAATATTTCGATACTATTTCATGTAGTATCACGATATGTGATTTGGCCTTCAAATCTCAGAATGTCGCATAATATTGCATTTTAAGCAAGTTTTCTTGCATTTTGTTTCGTACGAAAAATCATCGAATTTAGCAATATTTTGACGTTTATTATCTCCTTTTCCTTCATGTGATTTAAAAACAAATATCATCGAATTAGGCAATATTTTGCCGTTTTTCAATCACGTGTTTTGTGAATTTTCAGTTTATGGGTATTAATTCATTATATATACGATAAAAATGATGCAAACACATAATTGATTAGATAATGAACCTTAAATATATTCATTTTACCAATATTTCGATACTATTTCATCAACTATTTGTTTCTCGTTAAAATACTGAGTAAGATATTGAAAAGGGGAGAAGTTCTGTTTTTATTGCATATATCGATTTTGTTTCAGCCGGAATAGAGCGGTTTTCGTGTACATCTTCCATCGGTAATATAAACGGAAAATCAGGAACATTTTAATTAATTCTAATGAAAACACATTGGTTTTTATCATTTGTATTGGAAACAACATTGTCATATGTCTTTTCTTGGATCTAAATAATACGAAACCTCGCTCTATGATTTGAAGTTAAAATCCTCATATATGGTTAAATAGTGACTTTTTTCACGTTTTTCATGTAGTGTGATTTTACGTAAATATATTCATTTTTACCAATATTTCGATACTATTTCATGTAGTATCACGATATGTGATTTGGCCTTCAAATCTCAGAATGTCGCATAATATTGCATTTTAAGCAAGTTTTCTTGCATTTTGTTTCGTACGAAAAATCATCGAATTTAGCAATATTTTGACGTTTATTATCTCCTTTTCCTTCATGTGATTAAAACAAAATATCATCGAATTAGGCAATATTTTGCCGTTTTTCCACGTTTTTGTGAATTTTCAGTTTATGGGTATTAATTCATTATATATACGATAAAAATGATGCAAACACATAATTGATTAGATAATAACCTTAAATACTTCATTTTCAATCAACTATTTGTTTCTCGTTAAAATACTGAGTAGGATATTGAAAAGGGGAGAAGTTCTGTTTTTATTGCATATATCGACGTTTCAGCCGGAATAGAGCGGTTTTCGTGTACATCTTACATCGGTAATATAAACGGAAAATCAGTAACATTTTAGTTAATTCTAATGAAAACACATTGGTTTTTATCATTTGTATTGGAAACAACATTTGTCATATGTCTTTTCTTGGATCTAAATAATTCGAAACCTCGCTCTATGATTTGAAGTTAAAATCCTCAAATATTGTATAATAGTGACATTTTCACGGTAATTATGTAGTTTGATACTACGTAAATATATTCATATATACCAATATTTCGATACTATTTCATGTAGTATCACGATATGTGATATGGCCTTCAAATCTCAGAATGTCGCATAATATTGCATTTTAAGCAAGTTTTCTTGCATTTTGTTTCGTACGAAAAATCATCGAATTTAGCAATATTTTGACGTTTATCATCCCCTTTTCAAACGGAATATCAGGAACATTTTAGTTAATTCTAATGAAAACACATTGGTTTTTATCATTTGTATTGGAAAAAACATTGTCATATGTCTTTTCTTGGATCTAAATAATACGAAACCTCGCTCTATGATTTGAAGTTAAAATCCTCAAATATGGTTAAATAGTGACTTTTTTCACGTTTTTCATGTAGTTTGACATTACGTAAATATATTCATTTTTACCAATATTTCGATACTATTTCATGTAGTATCACGATATGTGATTTGGCCTTCAAATCTCAGAATGTCGCATAATATTGCATTTTAAGCAAGTTTTTTTGCATTTTGTTTCGTACGAAAAATCATCGAATTTAGCAATATTTTGACGTTTATTATCTCCTTTTCCTTCATGTGATTAAAACAAAATATCATCGAATTAGGCAATATTTTGCCGTTTTTCCACGTTTTTGTGAATTTTCAGTTTATGGGTATTAATTCATTATATATACGATAAAAATGATGCAAACACATAATTGATTAGATAATAACCTTAAATACTTCATTTTCAATCAACTATTTGTTTCTCGTTAAAATACTGAGTAAGATATTGAAAAGAGGAGAAGTTCTGCTTTTATTGCATATATCGACGTTTCAGCCGGAATAGAGCGGTTTTCGTGTACATCTTCCATCGGTAATATAAACGGAAAATCAGGAACATTTTAGTTAATTCTAATGAAAACACATAGGTTTTTATCATTTGTATTGGAAACAACATTGTCATATGTCTTTTCTTGCATCTAAATAATACGAAACCTCGCTCTAAGATTTGAAGTTAAAATCCTCATATATGGTAAAATAGTGACTTTTTTCACGTTTTCATGTAGTGTGATTTTACGTAAATATATTCGTTTTTACCAATATTTCGATACTATTTCATGTAGTATCACGATATGTGATTTGGCCTTCAAATCTCAGAATTTCGCATAATATTGCATTTTAAGCAAGTTTTCTTGCATTTTGTTTCGTACGAAAAATCATCGAATTTAGCAATATTTTGACGTTTATCATCGCCTTATCCTTCATGTGATTTAAACAAAATATCATCGAATTAGGCAATATTTTGCCGTTTTTCCTCGTTTTGTGAATTTTCAGTTTATGGGTATTAATTCATTATATATACGATAAAAATGATGCAAACACATAATTGATTAGATAATAACCTTAAATACTTCATTTTCAATTAACTATTTGTTTCTCGTTAAAATACTGAGTAAGATATTGAAAAGGGGAGAAGTTCTGCTTTTATTGCATATATCGAAGTTTTAGCCGGAATAGAGCGGTTTTCGTGTACATCTTCCATCGGTAATATAAACGGAAAATCAGGAACATTCTAATTAATTCTAATGAAAACACATTGGTTTTTATCATTTGTATTGGAAACAACATTGTCATATGTCTTTTCTTGGATCTAAATAATTCGAAACCTCGCTCTATGATTTGAAGTTAAAATCCTCAAATATTGTAAAATAGTGACTTTTTCACGGATTATGTAGTTTGATACTACGTAAATATATTCATATTTACCAATATTTCGATACTATTTCATGTAGTATCACGATATGTGATTTGGCCTTCAAATCTCAGAATGTCGCATAATATTGCATTTTAAGCAAGTTTTCTTGCATTTTGTTTCGTACGAAAAATCATCGAATTTAGCAATATTTTGACGATCCCCTTTTCCTCTATGTGTTTATCATTTTGTGAATTTTCAGTTTATGGGTATTAATTCATTATATATACGATAAAAATGGAACATAATTGATTTAATAACCTTAAAACTTCATTTTCAATACTATTTGTTTCTCGAAATACTGAGTAGGATATTGAAAAGGGGAGAAGTTCTGTTTTTATTGCATATATCGACGTTTCAGCCGGAATAGAGCGGTTTTGTACATCTTCCATCGGTAATATAAACGGAAAATCAGGAACATTGGAAAAACATTGGTTTTTATCATTGTATTCATTGTCATATGTCTTTTCTTGGATCTAAATAATACGAAACCTCGCTCTATGATTTGAAGTTAAAATCCTCATATATGGTAAATAGTGACTTTTTTCACGTTTTTCATGTAGTGTGATTTTACGTAAATATATTCGTTTTTACCAATATTTCGATACTATTTCATGTAGTATCACGATATGTGATTTGGCCTTCAAATCTCAGAATGTCGCATAATATTGCATTTTAAGCAAGTTTTCTTGCATTTTGTTTCGTACGAAAAATCATCGAATTTAGCAATATTTTGACGTTTATCATCCCCTTTTCCTTCATGTGATTAAAACAAAATATCATCGAATTAGGCAATATTTTGCCGTTTTTCCACGTTTTTGTGAATTTTCAGTTTATGGGTATTAATTCATTATATATACGATAAAAATGATGCAAACACATAATTGATTAGATAATAACCTTAAATACTTCATTTTCAATCAACTATTTGTTTCTCGTTAAAATACTGAGTAGGATATTGAAAAGGGGAGAAGTTCTGTTTTTATTGCATATATCGACGTTTCAGCCGGAATAGAGCGGTTTTCGTGTACATCTTCCATCGGTAATATAAACGGAAAATCAGGAACATTTTAGTTAATTCTAATGAAAACACATTGGTTTTTATCATTTGTATTGGAAACAACATTGTCATATGTCTTTTCTTGGATCTAAATAATACGAAACCTCGCTCTATGATTTGAAGTTAAAATCCTCAAATATGGTAAATAGTGACTTTTTTCACGTTTTTCATGTAGTTTGATATTACGTAAATATATTCGTTTTTACCAATATTTCGATACTATTTCATGTAGTATCACGATATGTGATTTGGCCTTCAAATCTCAGAATGTCGCATAATATTGCATTTTAAGCAAGTTTTCTTGCATTTTGTTTCGTACGAAAAATCATCGAATTTAGCAATATTTTGACGTTTATTATCTCCTTTTCCTTCATGTGATTAAAACAAAATATCATCGAATTAGGCAATATTTTGCCGTTTTTCCACGTTTTTGTGAATTTTCAGTTTATGGGTATTAATTCATTATATATACGATAAAAATGATGCAAACACATAATTGATTAGATAATAACCTTAAATATTTCATTTTCAATCAACTATTTGTTTCTCGTTAAAATACTGAGTAGGATATTGAAAAGGGGAGAAGTTCTGTTTTTATTGCATATATCGACGTTTCAGCCGGAATAGAGCGGTTTTCGTGTACATCTTCCATCGGTAATATAAACGGAAAATCAGGAACATTTTAGTTAATTTTAATGAAAACACATTGTTTTTTATCATTTGTATTGGAAACAACATTGTCATATGTCTTTTCTTGGATCTAAATAATACGAAACCTCGCTCTATGATTTGAAGTTAAAATCCTCAAATATGTATATATAGTGACTTTTTTCACGTTTTTCATGTAGTTTGATATTACGTAAATATATTCATTTTTACCAATATTTCGATACTATTTCATGTAGTATCACGATATGTGATTTGGCCTTCAAATCTCAGAATTTCGCATAATATTGCATTTTAAGCAAGTTTTCTTGCATTTTGTTTTACGAAAAATCATCGAATTTAGCAATATTTTGACGTTTATCATCCCCTTTTCCTCTATGTGATTTAAACAAAATATCATCGAATAGGCAATATTTTGCCGTTTTTCCACGTTTTTGTGAATTTTCAGTTTATGGGTATTAATTCATTATATATACGATAAAAATGATGCAAACACATAATTGATTAGATAATAACCTTAAATACTTCATTTTCAATCAACTATTTGTTTCTCGTTAAAATACTGAGGATATTAGTTCTGTTTTTAGCATATATCGACGTTTCAGCCGGAATAGATTTTTCGTTACATCTTCCATCGGTATATAAACGGAAAAAACACATTAGTTAATTCTAATGAAAACACATTGGTTTTTATCATTTGTATTGGAAACAACATTGTCATATGTCTTTTCTTGGATCTAAATAATACGAAACCTCGCTCTATGATTTGAAGTTAAAATCCTCATATATGGTAAATAGTGACTTTTTTCACGTTTTTCATGTAGTTTGATATTACGTAAATATATTCATTTTTACCAATATTTCGATACTATTTCATGTAGTATCACGATATGTGATTTGGCCTTCAAATCTCAGAATGTCGCATAATATTGCATTTTAAGCAAGTTTTCTTGCATTTTGTTTCGTACGAAAAATCATCGAATTTAGCAATATTTTGACGTTTATCATCCCCTTTTCCTCTATGTGATTAAAACAAAATATCATCGAATTAGGCAATATTTTGCCGTTTATCCACGTTTTTGTGAATTTTCAGTTTATGGGTATTAATTCATTATATATACGATAAAAATGATGCAAACACATAATTGATTAGATAATAACCTTAAATACTTCATTTTCAATCAACTATTTGTTTCTCGTTAAAATACTGAGTAGGATATTGAAAAGGGGAGAAGTTCTGTTTTTATTGCATATATCGACGTTTCAGCCGGAATAGAGCGGTTTTCGTGTACATCTTCCATCGGTAATATAAACGGAAAATCAGGAACATTTTAGTTAATTCTAATGAAAACACATTGGTTTTTATCATTTGTATTGGAAACAACATTGTCATATGTCTTTTCTTGGATCTAAATAATACGAAACCTCGCTCTATGATTTGAAGTTAAAATCCTCATATATGGTTAAATAGTGACTTTTTTCACGTTTTTCATGTAGTGTGATTTTACGTAAATATATTCGTTTTTACCAATATTTCGATACTATTTCATGTAGTATCACGATATGTGATTTGGCCTTCAAATCTCAGAATGTCGCATAATATTGCATTTTAAGCAAGTTTTCTTGCATTTTGTTTCGTACGAAAAATCATCGAATTTAGCAATATTTTGACGTTTATCATCCCCTTTTCCTCATGTGATTTAAACAAAATATCATCGAATTAGGCAATATTTTGCCGTTTTTCCACGTTTTTGTGAATTTTCAGTTTATGGGTATTAATTCATTATATATACGATAAAAATGATGCAAACACATAATTGATTAGATAATAACCTTAAATACTTCATTTTCAATCAACTATTTGTTTCTCGTTAAAATACTGAGTAGGATATTGAAAAGGGGAGAAGTTCTGTTTTTATTGCATATATCAAAGTTTCAGCCGGAATAGAGCGGTTTTCGTGTACATCTTCCATCGGTAATATAAACGGAAAATCAGGAACATTTTAGTTAATTCTAATGAAAACACATTGGTTTTTATCATTTGTATTGGAAAAAACATTGTCATATGTCTTTTCTTGGATCTAAATAATACGAAACCTCGCTCTATGATTTGAAGTTAAAATCCTCAAATATGGTTAAATAGTGACTTTTTTCACGTTTTTCATGTAGTTTGACATTACGTAAATATATTCATTTTTACCAATATTTCGATACTATTTCATGTAGTATCACGATATGTGATTTGGCCTTCAAATCTCAGAATGTCGCATAATATTGCATTTTAAGCAAGTTTTCTTGTATTTTGTTTCGTACGAAAAATCATCGAATTTAGCAATATTTTGACGTTTATTATCTCCTTTTCCTTCATGTGATTAAAACAAAATATCGATTTAGGCAATATTTTGCTGTTTTTCCACGTTTTTGTGAATTTTCAGTTTATGGGTATTAATTCATTATATATACGATAAAAATGATGCAAACACATAATTGATTAGAAAATAACCTTAAATACTTCATTTTCAATCAACTATTTGTTTCTCGTTAAAATACTGAGTAGGATATTGAAAAGGGGAGAAGTTCTGTTTTTATTGCATATATCGACGTTTCAGCCGGAATAGAGCGGTTTTCGTGTACATCTTCCATCGGTAATATAAACGGAAAATCAGGAACATTTTAGTTAATTCTAATGAAAACACATTGGTTTTTATCATTTGTATTGGAAACAACATTGTCATATGTCTTTTCTTGGATCTAAATAATACGAAACCTCGCTCTATGATTTGAAGTTAAAATCCTCATATATGGTTAAATAGTGACTTTTTTCACGTTTTTCATGTAGTTTGACATTACGTAAATATATTCATTTTTACCAATATTTCGATACTATTTCATGTAGTATCACGATATGTGATTTGGCCTTGAAATCTCAGAATGTCGCATAATATTGCATTTTAAGCAAGTTTTCTTGCATTTTGTTTCGTACGAAAAATCATCGAATTTAGCAATATTTTGACGTTTATTATCTCCTTTTCCTTCATGTGATTAAAACAAAATATCATCGAATTAGGCAATATTTTGCCGTTTTTCCACGTTTTTGTGAATTTTCAGTTTATGGGTATTAATTCATTATATATACGATAAAAATGATGCAAACACATAATTGATTAGATAATAACCTTAAATACTTCATTTTCAATCAACTATTTGTTTCTCGTTAAAATACTGAGTAGGATATTGAAAAGGGGAGAAGTTCTGTTTTTATTGCATATATCGACGTTTCAGCCGGAATAGAGCGGTTTTCGTGTACATCTTCCATCGGTAATATAAACGGAAAATCAGGAACATTTTAGTTAATTCTAATGAAAACACATTGGTTTTTATCATTTGTATTGGAAACAACATTGTCATATGTCTTTTCTTGGATCTAAATAATACGAAACCTCGCTCTATGATTTGAAGTTAAAATCCTCAAATATGGTAAATAGTGACTTTTTTCACGTTTTTCATGTAGTTTGATATTACGTAAATATATTCATTTTACCAATATTTCGATACTATTTCATGTAGTATCACGATATGTGATTTGGCCTTCAAATCTCAGAATGTCGCATAATATTGCATTTTAAGCAAGTTTTCTTGCATTTTGTTTCGTACGAAAAATCATCGAATTTAGCAATATTTTGACGTTTATTATCCCCTTTTCCTTCATGTGATTAAAACAAAATATCATCGAATTAGGCAATATTTTGCCGTTTTTCCACGTTTTTGTGAATTTTCAGTTTATGGGTATTAATTCATTATATATACGATAAAAATGATGCAAACACATAATTGATTAGAAAGTAACCTTAAATACTTCATTTTCAATCAACCATTTGTTTCTCGTTAAAATACTGAGTAAGATATTGAAAAGGGGAAAAGTTCTATTTTTATTGCATATATCGACGTTTCAGCCGGAATAGAGCGGTTTTCGTGTACATCTTCCATCGGTAATATAAACGGAAAATCAGGAACATTTTAGATAATTCTAATGAAAACACATTGATTTTTATCATTTGTATTGGAAACAACATTGTCATATGTCTTTTCTTGGATCTAAATAATACGAAACCTCGCTCTATGATTTGAAGTTAAAATCCTCATATATGGTAAATAGTGACTTTTTTCACGTTTTTCATGTAGTTTGATTTTACGTAAATATATTCGTTTTTACCAATATTTCGATACTATTTCATGTAGTATCACGATATGTGATTTGGCCTTCAAATCTCAGAATGTCGCATAATATTGCATTTTAAGCAAGTTTTCTTGCATTTTGTTTCGTACGAAAAATCATCGAATTTAGCAATATTTTGACGTTTATTATCTCCTTTTCCTTCATGTGATTAAAACAAAATATCATCGAATTAGGCAATATTTTGCCGTTTTTCCACGTTTTTGTGAATTTTCAGTTTATGGGTATTAATTCATTATATATACGATAAAAATGATGCAAACACATAATTGATTAGATAATAACCTTAAATACTTCATTTTCAATCAACTATTTGTTTCTCGTTAAAATACTGAGTAGGATATTGAAAAGGGGAGAAGTTCTGTTTTTATTGCATATATCGACGTTTCAGCCGGAATAGAGCGGTTTTCGTGTACATCTTCCATCGGTAATATAAACGGAAAATCAGGAACATTTTAGTTAATTCTAATGAAAACACATTGGTTTTTATCATTTGTATTGGAAACAACATTGTCATATGTCTTTTCTTGGATCTAAATAATACGAAACCTCGCTCTATGATTTGAAGTTAAAATCCTCATATATGGTAAAATAGTGACTTTTTTCACGTTTTTCATGTAGTGTGATTTTACGTAAATATATTCGTTTTTACCAATATTTCGATACTATTTCATGTAGTATCACGATATGTGATTTGGCCTTCAAATCTCAGAATGTCGCATAATATTGCATTTTAAGCAAGTTTTCTTGCATTTTGTTTCGTACGAAAAATCATCGAATTTAGCAATATTTTGACGTTTATTATCCCCTTTTCCTCTATGTGATTAAAACAAAATATCATCGAATTAGGCAATATTTTGCCGTTTTTCCACGTTTTTGTGAATTTTCAGTTTATGGGTATTAATTCATTATATATACGATAAAAATGATGCAAACACATAATTGATTAGATAATAACCTTAAATACTTCATTTTCAATCAACTATTTGTTTCTCGTTAAAATACTGAGTAAGATATTGAAAAGGGGAGAAGTTCGGTTTTTATTGCATATATCGAAGTTTTAGCCGGAATAGAGCGGTTTTCGTGTACATCTTCCATCGGTAATATAAACGGAAAATCAAGAACATTTTAG
Source organism: Procambarus clarkii (assembly GCF_020424385.1). Taxonomy (NCBI): domain Eukaryota; kingdom Metazoa; phylum Arthropoda; class Malacostraca; order Decapoda; family Cambaridae; genus Procambarus; species Procambarus clarkii. Next base: position 18,711 of record NW_025570406.1, read on the forward strand.
TTAATTCTAAAGAAAACACATAGGTTTTTATCATTTGTATTGGAAACAACATTGTCATATGTCTTTTCTTGGATCTAAATAATACGAAACTTCGCTCTTTGATTTGAAGTTAAAATCCTCATATATGTAAAATAGTGACTTTTTTCACGTTTTTCATGTAGTGTGATTTTACGTAAATATATTGGTTTTACCAATATTTCGATACTATTTCATGTAGTATCACGATATGTGATTTGGCCTTCAAATCTCAGAATGTCGCATAATATTGCATTTTAAGCAAGTTTTCTTGCATTTTGTTTCGTACGAAAAATCATCGAATTTAGCAATATTTTGACGTTTATTATCTCCTTTCCTTCATGTGATTTAAACAAAATATCATCGAATTAGGCAATATTTTGCCGTTTTTCCACGTTTTTGTGAATTTTCAGTTTATGGGTATTAATTCATTATATATACGATAAAAATGATGCAAACACATAATTGATTAGATAATAACCTTAAATACTTCATTTTCAATCAACTATTTGTTTCTCGTTAAAATACTGAGTAAGATATTGAAAAGGGGAGAAGTTCTGTTTTTATTGCATATATCGACGTTTCAGCCGGAATAGAGCGGTTTTCGTGTACATCTTCCATCGGTAATATAAACGGAAAATCAGGAACATTCTTAGTTAATTCTAATGAAAACACATTGTTTTTTATCATTTGTATTGGAAACAACCTTGTCATATGTCTTTTCTTGGATCTAAATAATACGAAACCTCGCTCTATGATTTGAAGTTAAAATCCTCAAATATGGTTAAATAGTGACTTTTTCACGTTTTTCATGTAGTTTGATATTACGTAAATATATTCATTTTTACCAATATTTCGATACTATTTCATGTAGTATCACGATATGTGATTTGGCCTTCAAATCTCAGAATTTCGCATAATATTGCATTATAAGCAAGTTTTCTTGCATTTTGTTTCGTACGAAAAATCATCGAATTTAGCAATATTTTGACGTTTATTATCTCCTTTTCCTTCATGTTATTAAAACAAAATATCATCGAATTAGGCAATATTTTGCCGTTTTTCCACGTTTTTGTGAATTTTCAGTTTATGGGTATTAATTCATTATATATACGATAAAAATGATGCAAACACATAATTGATTAGATAATAACCTTAAATACTTCATTTTCAATCAACTATTTGTTTCTCGTTAAAATACTGAGTAAGATATTGAAAAGGGGAGAAGTTCTGTTTTTATTGCATATATCGACGTTTCAGCCGGAATAGAGCGGTTTTCGTGTACATCTTCCATCGGTAATATAAACGGAAAATCAGGAACATTTTAGTTAATTCTAATGAAAACACATTGGTTTTTATCATTTGTATTGGAAACAACATTGTCATATGTCTTTTCTTGGATCTAAATAATACGAAACCTCGCTCTATGATTTGAAGTTAAAATCCTCATATATGGTTAAATAGTGACTTTTTTCACGTTTTTCATGTAGTTTGATATTACGTAAATATATTCATTTTTACCAATATTTCGATACTATTTCATGTAGTATCACGATATGTGATTTGGGCCTCTCAGAATCGCATAATCATTGCATTTTAAGAATGTCGCATAATATTGCATTTTAAGCAAGTTTTCTTGCATTTTGTTTCGTACGAAAAATCATCGAATTTACCAATATTTTGACGTTTATCATCCCCTTTTCCTTCATGTGATTAAACTAAAATATCATCGAATTAGGCAATATTTTGCCGTTTTTCCACGTTTTTGTGAATTTTCAGTTTATGGGTATTAATTCATTATATATACGATAAAAATGATGCAAACACATAATTGATTAGATAATGTTTCCTTAAATACTTCATTATTGAAATCAACTATTTGTTTTATTGCATATTAAAATACTGAGTAGGATATTGAAAAGGGGTAATATAAACGGAAAATTCATTTTAGTTAATTCTAATGAAAACACATTGGTTTTTATCGACGTTGGAAACAGCCGGATTAGAGCGGTTTTTACGTGTACATCTTCCATCGGTAATATAAACGGAAAATCAGGAACATTTTAGTTAATTCTAATGAAAACACATTGGTTTTTATCATTTGTATTGGAAACAACATTGTCATATGTCTTTTCTTGGATCTAAATAATACGAAACCTCGCTCTATGATTTGAAGTTAAAATCCTCAAATATGGTAAATAGTGACTTTTTTCACGTTTTTCATGTAGTTTGATTTTACGTAAATATATTCATTTTTACCAATATTTCGATACTATTTCATGTAGTATCACGATATGTGATTTGGCCTTCAAATCTCAGAATGTCGCATAATATTGCATTTTAAGCAAGTTTTCTTGCATTTTGTTTCGTACGAAAAATCATCGAATTTAGCAATATTTTGACGTTTATCATCTCCTTTTCCTTCATGTGATTAAAACAAAATATCATCGAATTAGGCAATGTTTTGCCGTTTTTCCACGTTTTTGTGAATTTTCAGTTTATGGGTATTAATTCATTATATATACGATAAAAATGATGCTAACACATAATTGATTAGATAATAACCTTAAATACTTCATTTTCAATCAACTATTTGTTTCTCGTTAAAATACTGAGTAGGATATTGAAAAGGGGAGAAGTTCTGTTTTTATTGCATATATCGACGTTTCAGCCGGAATAGAGCGGTTTTCGTGTACATCTTCCATCGGTAATATAAACGGAAAATCAGGAACATTTTAGTTAATTCTAATGAAAACACATTGGTTTTTATCATTTGTATTGGAAACAACATTGTCATATGTCTTTTCTTGGATCTAAATAATACGAAACCTCGCTCTATGATTTGAAGTTAAAATCCTCATATATGGTAACGTGACTTTTTTCACGTTTTTCATGCAGTGTGATTTTACGTAAATATATTTGTTTATACCAATATTTCGATACTATTTCATGTAGTATCACGATATGTGATTTGGCCTTCAAATCTCAGAATGTCGCATAATATTGCATTTTAAGCAAGTTTTCTTGCATTTTGTTTCGTACGAAAAATCATCGAATTTAGCAATATTTTGACGTTTATCATCTCATTTTCCTTCATGTGATTTAAACAAAATATCATCGAATTAGGCAATATTTTGCCGTTTTTCCACGTTTTTGTGAATTTTCAGTTTATGGGTATTAATTCATTATATATACGATAAAAATGATGCAAACACATAATTGATTAGATAATAACCTTAAATACTTCATTTTCAATCAACTATTTGTTTCTCGTTAAAATACTGAGTAGGATATTGAAAAGGGGAGAAGTTCTGTTTTTATTGCATATATCGACGTTTCAGCCGGATTAGAGCGGTTTTACGTGTACATCTTCCATCGGTAATATAAACGGAAAATCAGCAACATTCTAATTAATTCTAATCTAATGAAAACACATTGGTTTTATCATTTGTATTGGAAACAACATTGTCATATGTCTTTTCTTGGATCTAAATAATACGAAACCTCGCTCTATGATTTGAAGTTAAAATCCTCAAATATGGTTAAATAGTGACTTTTTTCACGTTTTTCATGTAGTTTGATATTACGTAAATATATTCATTTTTACCAATATTTCGATACTATTTCATGTAGTATCACGATATGTGATTTGGCCTTGAAATCTCAGAATGTCGCATAATATTGCATTTTAAGCAAGTTTTCTTGCATTTTGTTTCGTACGAAAAATCATCGAATTTAGCAATATTTTGACGTTTATTATCTCCTTTTCCTTCATGTGATTAAAACAAAATATCATCGATTTAGGCAATATTTTGCCGTTTTTCCACGTTTTTGTGAATTTTCAGTTTATGGGTATTAATTCATTATATATACGATAAAAATGATGCAAACACATAATTGATTAGATAATAACCTTAAATACTTCATTTTCAATCAACTATTTGTTTCTCGTTAAAATACTGAGTAAGATATTGAAAAGGGGAGAAGTTCTGCTTTTATTGCATATATCGAAGTTTCAGCCGGAATAGAGCGGTTTTCGTGTACATCTTCCATCGGTAATATAAACGGAAAATCAGGAACATTTTAGTTAATTCTAATGAAAACACATTGGTTTTTATCATTTGTATTGGAAACAACATTGTCATATGTCTTTTCTTGGATCTAAATAATACGAAACCTCGCTCTATGATTTGAAGTTAAAATCCTCATATATGGTAAAATAGTGACTTTTTTCACGTTTTTCATGTAGTGTGATTTTACGTAAATATATTCGTTTTTACCAATATTTCGATACTATTTCATGTAGTATCACGATATGTGATTTGGCCTTCAAATCTCAGAATGTCGCATAATATTGCATTTTAAGCAAGTTTTCTTGCATTTTGTTTCGAACGAAAAATCATCGAATTTAGCAATATTTTGACGTTTATCATCCCCTTTTCCTCATGTGATTAAAACAAAATATCATCGAATTAGGCAATATTTTGCCGTTTTTCCACGTTTTTGTGAATTTTCAGTTTATGGGTATTAATTCATTATATATACGATAAAAATGATGCAAACACATAATTGATTAGATAATAACCTTAAATACTTCATTTTCAATCAACTATTTGTTTCTCGTTAAAATACTGAGTAGGATATTGAAAAGGGGAGAAGTTCTGTTTTTATTGCATATATCGACGTTTCAGCCGGAATAGAGCGGTTTTCGTGTACATCTTCCATCGGTAATATAAACGGAAAATCAGGAACATTTTAGTTAATTCTAATGAAAACACATTGGTTTTTATCATTTGTATTGGAAACAACATTGTCATATGTCTTTTCTTGGATCTAAATAATACGAAACCTCGCTCTATGATTTGAAGTTAAAATCCTCATATATGGTAAAATAGTGACTTTTTTCACGTTTTTCATGTAGTGTGATTTTACGTAAATATATTCGTTTTTACCAATATTTCGATACTATTTCATGTAGTATCACGATATGTGATTTGGCCTTCAAATCTCAGAATGTCGCATAATATTGCATTTTAAGCAAGTTTTCTTGCATTTTGTTTCGTACGAAAAATCATCGAATTTAGCAATATTTTGACGTTTATCATCTCCTTTTCCTTCATGTGATTTAAACAAAATATCATCGAATTAGGCAATATTTTGCCGTTTTTCCACGTTTTTGTGAATTTTCAGTTTATGGGTATTAATTCATTATATATACGATAAAAATGATGCAAACACATAATTGATTAGATAATAACCTTAAATACTTCACTTTCAATCAACTATTTGTTTCTCGTTAAAATACTGAGTAGGATATTGAAAAGGGGAGAAGTTCTGTTTTTATTGCATATATCGACGTTTCAGCCGGATTAGAGCGGTTTTACGTGTACATCTTCCATCGGCAATATAAACGGAAAATCAGGAACATTTTAGTTAATTCTAATGAAAACACATTGTTTTTTATCATTTGTATTGGAAACAACATTGTCATATGTCTTTTCTTGGATCTAAATAATACGAAACCTCGCTCTATGATTTGTAGTTAAAATCCTCATATATGGTTAAATAGTGACTTTTTTCACGTTTTCATGTAGTTTGATATTACGTAAATATATTCATTTTTACCAATATTTCGATACTATTTCATGTAGTATCACGATATGTGATTTGGCCTTCAAATCTCAGAATGTCGCATATTATTGTATTTTAAGCAAGTTTTCGTGCATTTTGTTTCGTACGAAAAATCATCGAATTTAGCAATATTTTGACGTTTATTATCTCCTTTTCCTTCATGTGATTAAAACAAAATATCATCGAATTAGGCAATATTTTGCCGTTTTTCCACGTTTTTGTGAATTTTCAGTTTATGGGTATTAATTCATTATATATACGATAAAAATGATGCAAACACATAATTGATTAGATAATAACCTTAAATACTTCATTTTCAATCAACTATTTGTTTCTCGTTAAAATACTGAGTAAGATATTGAAAAGGGGACAAGTTCTGTTTTTATTGCATATATCGACGTTTCAGCCGGATTAGAGCGGTTTTACGTGTACATCTTCCATCGGTAATATAAACGGAAAATCAGGAACATTTTAGTTAATTCTAATGAAAACACATTGGTTTTTATCATTTGTATTGGAAACAACATTGTCATATGTCTTTTCTTGGATCTAAATAATACGAAACCTCGCTCTATGATTTGAAGTTAAAATCCTCAATATGGTAAATAGTGACTTTTTTCACGTTTTTCATGTAGTGTTGACATTACGTAAATATATTCATTTTTACCAATATTTCGATACTATTTCATGTAGTATCACGATATGTGATTTGGCCTTCAAATCTCAGAATGTCGCATAATATTGCATTTTAAGCAAGTTTTCTTGTATTTTGTTTCGTACGAAAAATCATCGAATTTAGCAATATTTTGACGTTTATTATCTCCTTTTCCTTCATGTGATTAAAACGAAATATCATCGATTTAGGCAATATTTTGCCGTTTTTCCACGTTTTTGTGAATTTTCAGTTTATGGGTATTAATTCATTATATATACGATAAAAATGATGCAAACACATAATTGATTAGAAATACCTTAAATAATTCGATTTTCAATCAACTATTTGTTTCTCGTTAAAATACTGAGTAAGATATTGAAAAGGGGAGAAGTTCGGTTTTTATTGCATATATCGACGTTTCAGCTGGAATAGAGCGGTTTTCGTGTACATCTTCCATCGGTAATATAAACGGAAAATCAGGAACATTTTAGTTAATTCTAATGAAAACACATTGGTTTTTATCATTTGTATTGGAAACAACATTGTCATATGTCTTTTCTTGGATCTAAATAATACGGAACCTCGCTCTATGATTTGAAGTTAAAATCCTCAAATATGGTTAAATAGTGACTTTTTTCACGTAGTTTGACATTACGTAAATATATTCGTTTTTACCAATATTTCGATACTATTTCATGTAGTATCACGATATGTGATTTGGCCTTCAAATCTCAGAATGTCGCATAATATTGCATTTTAAGCAAGTTTTCTTGCATTTTGTTTCGTACGAAAAATCATCGAATTTAGCAATATTTTGACGTTTATTATCTCCTTTTCCTTCATGTGATTAAAACAAAATATCATCGATTTAGGCAATATTTTTCCGTTTTTTCCACGTTTTTGTGAATTTTCAGTTTATGGGTATTAATTCATTATATATACGATAAAAAAGATGCAAACACATAATTGATTAGATAATAACCTTAAATACTTCATTTTCAATCAACTATTTGTTTCTCGTTAAAATACTGAGTAAGATATTGAAAAGGGAGAAGTTCTGTTTTTATTGCATATATCGACGTTTCAGCTGGAATAGAGCGGTTTTCGTGTACATCTTCCATCGGTAATATAAACGGAAAATCAGGAACATTTTAATTAATTCTAATGAAAACACATTGGTTTTTATCATTTGTATTGGAAACAACATTGTCATATGTCTTTTCTTGGATCTAAATAATACGAAACCTCGCTCTATGATTTGAAGTTAAAATCCTCATATATGGTTAAATAGTGACTTTTTTCACGTTTTTCATGTAGTTTGATTTTACGTAAATATATTCGTTTTTACCAATATTTCGATACTATTTCATGTAGTATCACGATATGTGATTTGGCCTTCAAATCTCAGAATGTCGCATAATATTGCATTTTAAGCAAGTTTTCTTGCATTTTGTTTCGTACGAAAAATCATCGAATTTAGCAATATTTTGACGTTTATTATCTCCTTTTCCTTCATGTGATTTAAACAAAATATCATCGAATTAGGCAATATTTTGCCGTTTTTCCACGTTTTTGTGAATTTTCAGTTTATGGGTATTAATTCATTATATATACGATAAAAATGATGCAAACACATAATTGATTAGATAATAACCTTAAATACTTCATTTTCAATCAACTATTTGTTTCTCGTTAAAGTACTGAGTAGGATATTGAAAAGGGGAGAAGTTCTGTTTTTCTTGCATATATCGACGTTTCAGCCGGAATAGAGCGGTTTTCGTGTACATCTTCCATCGGTAATATAAACGGAAAATCAGGAACATTTTAGTTAATTCTAATGAAAACACATTGGTTTTTATCATTTGTATTGGAAACAACATTGTCATATGTCTTTTCTTGGATCTAAATAATACGAAACCTCGCTCTATGATTTGAAGTTAAAATCCTCATATATGGTAAAATAGTGACTTTTTTCACGTTTTTCATGTAGTGTGATTTTACGTAAATATATTTGTTTATACCAATATTTCGATACTATTTCATGTAGTATCACGATATGTGATTTGGCCTTCAAATCTCAGAATGTCGCATAATATTGCATTTTAAGCAAGTTTTCTTGCATTTTGTTTCGTACGAAAAATCATCGAATTTAGCAATATTTTGACGTTTATTATCTCCTTTTCCTTCATGTGATTAAAACAAAATATCATCGAATTAGGCAATATTTTGCCGTTTTTCCACGTTTTTGTGAATTTTCAGTTTATGGGTATTAATTCATTATATATACGATAAAAATGATGCAAACACATAATTGATTAGATAATAACCTTAAATACTTCATTTTCAATCAACTATTTGTTTCTCGTTAAAATACTGAGTAAGATATTGAAAAGGGGAGAAGTTCTGTTTTTATTGCATATATCGACGTTTCAGCCGGAATAGAGCGGTTTTCGTGTACATCTTCCATCGGTAATATAAACGGAAAATCAGGAACATTTTAGTTAATTCTAATGAAAACACATTGGTTTTTATCATTTGTATTGGAAACAACATTGTCATATGTCTTTTCTTGGATCTAAATAATACGAAACCTCGCTCTATGATTTGAAGTTAAAATCCTCATATATGGTAAAATAGTGACTTTTTTCACGTTTTTCATGTAGTGTGATTTTACGTAAATATATTCGTTTTTACCAATATTTCGATACTATTTCATGTAGTATCACGATATGTGATTTGGCCTTCAAATCTCAGAATGTCGCATAATATTGCATTTTAAGCAAGTTTTCTTGCATTTTGTTTCGTACGAAAAATCATCGAATTTAGCAATATTTTGACGTTTATCATCCCCTTTTCCTTCATGTGATTAAAACAAAATATCATCGAATTAGGCAATATTTTGCCGTTTTTCCACGTTTTTGTGAATTTTCAGTTTATGGGTATTAATTCATTATATATACGATAAAAATGATGCAAACACATAATTGATTAGATAATAACCTTAAATACTTCATTTTCAATCAACTATTTGTTTCTCGTTAAAATACTGAGTAGGATATTGAAAAGGGGAGAAGTTCTGTTTTTATTGCATATATCGACGTTTCAGCCGGAATAGAGCGGTTTTCGTGTACATCTTCCATCGGTAATATAAACGGAAAATCAGGAACATTTTAGTTAATTCTAATGAAAACACATTGGTTTTTATCATTTGTATTGGAAACAACATTGTCATATGTCTTTTCTTGGATCTAAATAATACGAAACCTCGCTCTATGATTTGAAGTTAAAATCCTCATATATGGTAAAATAGTGACTTTTTTCACGTTTTTCATGTAGTTTGATTTTACGTAAATATATTCGTTTTTACCAATATTTCGATACTATTTCATGTAGTATCACGATATGTGATTTGGCCTTCAAATCTCAGAATGTCGCATAATATTGCATTTTAAGCAAGTTTTCTTGCATTTTGTTTCGTACGAAAAATCATCGAATTTAGCAATATTTTGACGTTTATCATCTCCTTTTCCTTCATGTGATTTAAACAAAATATCATCGAATTAGGCAATATTTTGCCGTTTTTCCACGTTTTTGTGAATTTACATTTTATGGGTATTAATTCATTATATATACGATAAAAATGATGCAAACACATAATTGATTAGATAATAACCTTAAATACTTCATTTTCAATCAACTATTTGTTTCTCGTTAAAATACTGAGTAAGATATTGAAAAGGGGAGAAGTTCTGTTTTTATTGCATATATCGACGTTTCAGCCGGAATAGAGCGGTTTTACGTGTACATCTTCCATCGGTAATATAAACGGAAAATCAGGAACATTTTAGTTAATTCTAATGAAAACACATTGATTTTTATCATTTGTATTGGAAACAACATTGTCATATGTCTTTTCTTGGATCTAAATAATACGAAACCTCGCTCTATGATTTGAAGTTAAAATCCTCATATATGGTTAAATAGTGACTTTTTCACGTTTTTCATGTAGTTTGATATTACGTAAATATATTCATTTTTACCAATATTTCGATACTATTTCATGTAGTATCACGATATGTGATTTGGCCTTCAAATCTCAGAATTTCGCATAATATTGCATTTTAAGCAAGTTTTCTTGCATTTTGTTTCGTACGAAAAATCATCGAATTTAGCAATATTTTGACGTTTATCATCTCCTTTTCCTTCATGTGATTTAAACAAAATATCATCGAATTAGGCAATATTTTGCCGGTTTTCCACGTTTTTGTGAATTTTCAGTTTATGGGTATTAATTCATTATATATACGATAAAAATGATGCAAACACATAATTGATTAGATAATAACCTTAAATACTTCATTTTCACTCAACTATTTAATTCTCGTTAAAATACTGAGTAGGATATTGAAAAGGGGGAGAAGTTCGGTTTTTATTGCATATATCGACGTTTCAGCCGGATTAGAGCGGTTTTACGTGTACATCTTCCATCGGTAATATAAACGGAAAATCAGGAACATTTTAGTTAATTCTAATGTTAATTAGGCAATAAAACGTGGTTTTTATCATTTGTATTGGAAACAACATTGTCATATGTATTTTCTTGGATCTAAATAATACGAAACCTCGCTCTATGATTTGAAGTTAAAATCCTCATATATGATAAAAATGAGTCGTCACGTTTTTTTTCACGATAATAACCTTAAATACTTCATATTTCAATCAATCACGATATTTGTTTCTCGTTAAAATACTGAGTAGGATATTGAAAAGGGGAGAAGTTCTTTTGTTTTTATTGCATATATCGACGTTTCAGCCGGAATAGAGCGGTTTTCGTGTACATCTTCCATCGGTAATATCAAACGGAAAATCAGTAAGAACATTTTAGTTAATTCTAATGAAAACACATTGGTTTTTATCATTTGTATTGGAAACAACATTGTCATATGTCTTTTCTTGGATCTAAATAATACGAAACCTCGCTCTATGATTTGAAGTTAAAATCCTCAATATGGTTAAATAGTGACTTTTTTCACGTTTTTCATGTAGTGTGATTTTACGTAAATATATTCGTTTTTACCAATATTTCGATACTATTTCATGTAGTATCACGATATGTGATTTGGCCTTCAAATCTCAGAATGTCGCATAATATTGCATTTTAAGCAAGTTTTCTTGCATTTTGTTTCGTACGAAAAATCATCGAATTTAGCAATATTTTGACGTTTATTATCTCCTTTTCCTTCATGTGATTAAAACAAAATATCATCGAATTAGGCAATATTTTGCCGTTTTTCCACGTTTTTGTGAATTTTCAGTCTATGGGTATTAATTCATTATATATACGATAAAAATGATGCAAACACATAATTGATTAGATAATAACCTTAAATACTTCATTTTCAATCAACTATTTGTTTCTCGTTAAAATACTGAGTAGGATATTGAAAAGGGGAGAAGTTCTGTTTTTATTGCATATATCGACGTTTCAGCCGGAATAGAGTGGTTTTCGTGTACATCTTCCATCGGTAATATAAACGGAAAATCAGGAACATTTTAGTTAATTCTAATGAAAACACATTGGTTTTTATCATTTGTATTGGAAACAACATTGTCATATGTCTTTTCTTGGATCTAAATAATACGAAACCTCGCTCTATGATTTGAAGTTAAAATCCTCAAATATGGTTAAATAGTGACTTTTTTCACGTTTTTCACGTAGTTTGACATTACGTAAATATATTCGTTTTTACCAATATTTCGATACTATTTCATGTAGTATCACGATATGTGATTTGGCCTTCAAATCTCAGAATGTCGCATAATATTGCATTTTAAGCAAGTTTTCTTGTATTTTGTTTCGTACGAAAAATCATCGAATTTAGCAATATTTTGACGTTTATTATCTCCTTTTCCTTCATGTGATTAAAACAAAATATCATCGATTTAGGCAATATTTTGCCGTTTTTCCACGTTTTTGTGAATTTTCAGTTTATGGGTATTAATTCATTATATATACGATAAAAATGATGCAAACACATAATTGATTAGATAATAACCTTAAATACTTCATTTTCAATCAACTATTTGTTTCTCGTTAAAATACTGAGTAGGATATTGAAAAGGGGAGAAGTTCTGTTTTTATTGCATATATCGACGTTTCAGCCGGAATAGAGCGGTTTTCGTGTACATCTTCCATCGGTAATATAAACGGAAAATCAGGAACATTTTAGTTAATTCTAATGAAAACACATAGGTTTTTATCATTTGTATTGGAAACATCCTTGTCATATGTCTTTTCTTGGATCTAAATAATACGAAACCTCGCTCTATGATTTGAAGTTAAAATCCTCAAATATGGTTAAATAGTGACTTTTTTCACGTTTTTCATGTAGTTTGACATTACGTAAATATATTCATTTTACCAATATTTCGATACTATTTCATGTAGTATCACGATATGTGATTTGGCCTTGAAATCTCAGAATGTCGCATAATATTGCATTTTAAGCAAGTTTTCTTGCATTTTGTTTCGTACGAAAAATCATCGAATTTAGCAATATTTTGACGTTTATTATCTCCTTTTCCTTCATGTGATTAAAACAAAATATCATCGAATTAGGCAATATTTTGCCGTTTTTCCACGTTTTTGTGAATTTTCAGTTTATGGGTATTAATTCATTATATATACGATAAAAATGATGCAAACACATAATTGATTAGATAATAACCTTAAATACTTCATTTTCAATCAACTATTTGTTTCTCGTTAAAATACTGAGTAAGATATTGAAAAGGGGAGAAGTTCTGTTTTTATTGCATATATCGACGTTTCAGCCGGAATAGAGCGGTTTTCGTGTACATCTTCCATCGGTAATATAAACGGAAAATCAGGAACATTTTAGTTAATTCTAATGAAAACACATTGGTTTTTATCATTTGTATTGGAAACAACATTGTCATATGTCTTTTCTTGGATCTAAATAATACGAAACCTCGCTCTATGATTTGAAGTTAAAATCCTCATATATGGTAAAATAGTGACTTTTTTCACGTTTTTCAAGTAGTGTGATTTTACGTAAATATATTCGTTTTTACCAATATTTCGATACTATTTCATGTAGTATCACGATATGTGATTTGGCCTTCAAATCTCAGAATTTCGCATAATATTGCATTTTAAGCAAGTTTTCTTGCATTTTGTTTCGTACGAAAAATCATCGAATTTAGCAATATTTTGACGTTTATTATCTCCTTTTCCTTCATGTGATTAAAACAAAATATCATCGATTTAGGCAATATTTTGCCGTTTTTCCACGTTTTTGTGAATTTTCAGTTTATGGGTATTAATTCATTATATATACGATAAAAATGATGCAAACACATAATTGATTAGATAATAACCTTAAATACTTCATTTTCAATCAACTATTTGTTTCTCGTTAAAATACTGAGTAGGATATTGAAAAGGGGAGAAGTTCGGTTTTTATTGCATATATCGACGTTTCAGCCGGATTAGAGCGGTTTTACGTGTACATCTTCCATCGGTAATATAAACGGAAAATCAGGAACATTTTAGTTAATTCTAATGAAAACACATTGGTTTTTATCATTTGTATTGGAAACAACATTGTCATATGTCTTTTCTTGGATCTAAATAATACGAAACCTCGCTCTATGATTTGAAGTTAAAATCCTCATATATGGTAAAATAGTGACTTTTTTTCACGTTTTTCATGTAGTTTGACATTACGTAAATATATTCTTTTTACCAATATTTCGATACTATTTCATGTAGTATCACGATATGTGATTTGGCCTTCAAATCTCAGAATGTCGCATAATATTGCATTTTAAGCAAGTTTTCTTGCATTTTGTTTCGTACGAAAAATCATCGAATTTAGCAATATTTTGACGTTTATTATCTCCTTTTCCTCTCATGTGATTAAAACAAAATATCATCGATTTAGGCAATATTTTGCCGTTTTTCCACGTTTTTGTGAATTTTCAGTTTATGGGTATTAATTCATTATATATACGATAAAAATGATGCAAACACATAATTGATTAGAAATTAACCTTAAATACTTCATTTTCAATCAACTATTTGTTTCTCGTTAAAATACTGAGTAGGATATTGAAAAGGGGAGAAGTTCTGTTTTTATTGCATATATCGACGTTTCAGCCGGATAGAGCGGTTTTACGTGTACATCTTCCATCGGTAATATAAACGGAAAATCAGGAACATTTTAATTAATTCTAATGAAAACACATTGGTTTTATCATTTGTATTGGAAACAACATTGTCATATGTCTTTTCTTGGATCTAAATAATACGAAACCTCGCTCTATGATTTGAAGTTAAAATCCTCATATATGGTTAAATAGTGACTGTTTTTCACGTTTTTCATATAGTGTGAGTTTACGTAAATATATTCATTTTTACCAATATTTCGATACTATTTCATGTAGTATCACGATATGTGATTTGGCCTTCAAATCTCAGAATTTCGCATAATATTGCATTTTAAGCAAGTTTTCTTGCATTTTGTTTCGTACGAAAAATCATCGAATTTAGCAATATTTTGACGTTTATACCTATCCTCCTTTTCCTTCATGTGATTAAAACAAAATATCATCGAATTAGGCAATATTTTGCCGTTTTTCCACGTTTTTGTGAATTTTCAGTTTATGGGTATTATTTAATTATATATACGATAAAAATGATGCAAAACACATAATTGATTTGATAATAACCTTAATACTTCATTTTCAATCAACTATTTGTTTCTCGTTAAAATACTGAGTAAGATATTGAAAAAGGGGAGAAGTTCTGTGTTTTATTGCATATATCGAAATTTCAGCCGGAATAGAGCGGTTTTCGTGTACATCTTCCATCGGTAATATAAACGGAAAATCAGGAACATTTTAGTTAATTCTAATGAAAACATTGGTTTTTATCATTTGTATTGGAAACAACATTGTCATATGTCTTTTCTTGGATCTAAATAATACGGAACCTCGCTCTATGATTTGAAGTTAAAATCCTCATATATGGTTAAATAGTGACTTTTTTCACGTTTTTTCAAGTAGTTTGATTTTACGTAAATATATTCGTTTTTTACCAATATTTCGATACTATTTCATGTAGTATCACGATATGTGATTTGGCCTTCAAATCTCAGAATTTCGCATAATATTGCATTTTAAGCAAGGTTTCTTGCATTTTTGTTTCGTACGAAAAATCATCGAATTTAGCAATATTTTGACGTTTATCATCTCCTTTTCCTTCATGTGATTAAAACCAAATATCATCGAATTAGGCAATATTTTGCCGTTTTTCCACGTTTTTGTGAATTTTCAGTCTTTGGGTATTAATTCATTAATATACGATAAAATGATGCAAACACATAATTGATTTGAAATAACCTTAAATACTTCATTTTCAATCAACTATTTGTTTCTCGTTAAAATACTGAGTAGGATATTGAAAAGGGGAGAAGTTCGGTTTTTATTGCATATATCGACGTTTTCAGCCGGAATAGAGCGGTTTACGTTTACATCTTCCATCGGTAATATAAACGGAAAATCAGGAACATTTTAGTTAATTCTAATGAAAACATATTGGTTTTTATCATTTGTATTGGAAACAACATTGTCATATGTCTTTTCTTGGATCTAAATAATACGAAACCTCGCTCTATGATTTGAAGTTAAAATCATCAAATATGGTAAAATAGTGACTTTTTTCACGTTTTTCATGTAGTTTGATATTACGTAAATATATTCATTTTTACCAATATTTCGATACTATTTCATGTAGTATCACGATATGTGATTTGGCCTTCAAATCTCAGAATGTCGCATAATATTGCATTTTAAGCAAGTTTTCTTGCATTTTGTTTTGTACGAAAAATCATCGAATTTAGCAATATTTTGACGTTTATTATCTCCTTTTCCTTCATGTGATTAAAACAAAATATCATCGAATTAGGCAATATTTTGCCGTTTTTCCACGTTTTTGTGAATTTTCAGTTTATGGTATTAATTCATTATATATACGATAAAAATTATGCAAACACATAATTGATTAGATAATAACCTTAAATACTTCATTTTCAGTCAACTATTTGTTTCTCGTTAAAATACTGAGTAAGATATTGAAAAGGGGAGAAGTTCTGTTTTTATTGCATATATCGACGTTTCAGCCGGAATAGAGCGGTTTTCGTGTACATCTTCCATCGGTAATATAAACGGAAAATCAGGAACATTTTAGTTAATTCTAATGAAAACACATTGGTTTTTATCATTTGTATTGGAAACAACATTGTCATATGTCTTTTCTTGGATCTAAATAATACGAAACCTCGCTCTATGATTTGAAGTTAAAATCCTCATATATGGTTAAATAGTGACTTTTTTCACGTTTTTCATGTAGTGTGATTTTACGTAAATATATTCGTTTTTACCAATATTTCGATACTATTTCATGTAGTATCACGATATGTGATTTGGCCTTCAAATCTCAGAATTTCGCATAATATTGCATTTTAAGCAAGTTTTCTTGCATTTTGTTTCGTACGAAAAATCATCGAATTTAGCAATACTTTGACGTTTATCATCTCCTTTTCCTTCATGTGATAAAAACAAAATATCATTGAATTAGGCAATATTTTGCCGTTTTTCCACGTTTTTGTGAATTTTCAGTCTTTGGTTATTAATTCATTAAATATACGATAAAAATGATGCAAACACATAATTGATTGGAAATTATCCTTAAATACTTCATTTTCAATCAACTATTTGTTTCTCGTTAAAATACTGAGTAGGATATTGAAAAGGGGAGAAGTTTGGTTTTTATTGCATATATCGACGTTTCAACCGGATTAGAGCGGTTTTACGTTTACATCTTCCATCGGTAATATAAACGGAAAATCAGGAACATTCTAATTAATTCTAATGTTAATTCTAATGAAAACTGATTGGTTTTATCATTTGTATTGGAAACAACCTTGTCATATGTCTTTTCTTGGATCTAAATAATACGAAACCTCGCTCTATGATTTGAAGTTAAAATCCTCAAATATGGTTAAATAGTGACTTTTTTCACGTTTTTCATGTAGTTTGACATTACGTAAATATATTCATTTTTACCAATATTTCAATACTATTTCATGTAGTATCACGATATGTGATTTGGCCTTCAAATCTCAGAATGTCGCATAATATTGCATTTTAAGCAAGTTTTCTTGCATTTTGTTTCGTACGAAAAATCATCGAATTTAGCAATATTTTGACGTTTATTATCTCCTTTTCCTTCATGTGATTAAAACAAAATATCATCGATTTAGGCAATATTTTGCCGTTTTTCCACGTTTTTGTGAATTTTCAGTTTATGGGTATTAATTCATTATATATACGATAAAAATGATG
>NW_025570408.1:0-23806 GCF_020424385.1 Procambarus clarkii
AGTTGAATGCCAGTGTTGACACTATTCTCCTCCCGCCCCATGTTGTGACCGGTGTTCGGAATCTGCAGGACTGCCACGATGATATTCGGCATAACCTCGATGCCCAGGGCCATTCTATCCTCTAGGTGGACACGTTTACTCATTCCCCTCGTGGTCGTCGCTGTCAACCCCTTCGGGTTGTGAAGATTACCTTTGATGGTAGGACCCTTCCTCCCCCCCCTTCCCCCTGACATTCTTGCTGGTGCCAGGTACTCTGTCCAGAAGTACATTCCTTCTCCTAGGCTCTGTAACAAATGCTGGAGGTTTGGGCATGGTGCCCTCCACTGCTCTGGAACTCTCTCTCTGTCCTTTGTGTGGGGGCGAAGGTCACTCTAAGACAGAGTGCACTTCTCCCCAGGCTCGCTACCTCGACTGCGGTGAGGCCCATCCTACCTTCTCCCGTGCGTGTATCCATTACAAGCTTGAGGCAGCCGTCCTCAACTTGAAGCACCGGGAGCGTTTATCCTTTCCTGAGGCGAGGCGCCAGGTTCGCCGGCTCCTGCCTTATGCTAACGTCTCTTATGCTCACGTGTTGCGCTCTTCCTCTCCTCGTCCTTCCCACCTTCCTCAGACTCTCAACTGTTTCCGGGCCTTGGACCCTGATACGCCCACTGCCCACTCCTCTCCCAGCAAACACAAATCATCTACACAACGTTCGCCTATCTCTTCCCATAGGTGTGGGAATGATTTGCATTGAGAATGGTGCAGGAGAGCCTTTGAGAAACTTTTACTCAAAAAATCCAAACACAAAGGTTTAATTATAAATTGTTTTTCTACAATTATTTTCTTCCAAATGTAAAACAAATAGTTTTTACATGTTTAAATATAAAATTTATGGTGTTTTTTTTGTAAAATTCATTAATAAATTGTGAATGATATATATTGGCTGAGTGAAACTTTTAAAATCCATTTAGTTATAATATGAACAGAAAAAAGTAGTTTTCCAAATTTTCTAAAAATCGCTCTTTTTAACACAATTTGACAACTTATGCATTCCACTAAACACTAATATCATGTTTAAATATATAATTTATGTATTATTCCCTAAGGTAATTTATATAAATTATAAAAGTTGCTGGAAAGTGGTGAGAAAGAATCTGAAAACGTTTTGTTGTCTTATATTGGCGTGATCTTATTAACTAGAGTGAGTAAGAGTGAGCGAGAGTGGGTAAGAGTGAGTAAGAGTGACTGAAGGTGAGTGAGATTGCCAGAGTGTGTGTAAGTGTGAGTAAGAGTGAGTATAAGTAAGAGTGACTGAGAGTAAGAGTGACAGAGTGAGTAAGAGTGAGAGTAAGGGTGACAGAATGAGTAAGAGTGAGAGTAAAGTGATTGAGAGTAAGGGTGAGTATGAGAGTAAGAGTGATTGAGAGTAAGAGTAAGAGTGAGAGTGAGAGTAAGAGTAAGAATGAGAATAAGAGTGATTGAGAGTAAGAGTGATTGAGAGTAAGAGTAATGGAGAGTAAGAGTATGAGAGTAAGAGTGAGAGAGTGAGTATGAATGGGTAAGGGTGACTGAGAGTGAGTAAGAGTGACAGAGTATGAATGACAGAGTAAGAGTGACAGAGTAAGAGTGACAGAGTAAGAGTGACAGAGTAAGAGTGACGGAGAGTAAGAGTGACGGAGAGTAAGAGTGACAGAGAGTAAGAGTGACAGAGAGTAAGAGTGACAGAGAGTAAGAGTGACAGAGAGTAAGAGTGACAGAGAGTAAGAGTGACAGAGAGTAAGAGTGACAGAGAGTAAGAGTGACAGAGAGTAAGAGTGACAGAGAGTAAGAGTGACAGAGAGTAAGGTGACAGAGAGTAAGGGTGACAGAGAGTAAGGGTGACAGAGATAAGGGTGACAGAGAGTAAGGTGACAGAGAGTAAGGTGACAGAGTAAGGGTGACAGAGAGTAAGGTTGACAGAGAGTAAGGTAAGGGTGACAGAGAGTAAGGGTGAGAGAGTAAGGGTGACAGAGAGTAAGATGACAGAGAGTAAGGGTGACAGAGAGTAAGGGTGACAGAGAGTAAGGGTGACAGAGAGTAAGGTGACAGAGAGTAAGGGTGACAGAGAGTAAGGGTGACAGAGAGTAAGGGTGACAGAGAGTAAGGGTGACAGAGAGTAAGGGTGACAGAGAGTAAGGGTGACAGAGAGTAAGGGTGACAGAGAGTAAGGGTGACAGAGAGTAAGGGTGACAGAGAGTAAGGGTGACAGAGAGTAAGGGTGACAGAGAGTAAGGGTGACAGAGAGTAAGGGTGACAGAGAGTAAGGGTGACAGAGAGTAAGGGTGACAGAGAGTAAGGGTGACAGAGAGTAAGGGTGACAGAGAGTAAGGGTGACAGAGAGTAAGGGTGACAGAGAGTAAGGGTGACAGAGAGTAAGGGTGACAGAGAGTAAGGGTGACAGAGAGTAAGGGTGACAGAGAGTAAGGGTGACAGAGAGTAAGGGTGACAGAGAGTAAGGGTGACAGAGAGTAAGGGTGACAGAGAGTAAGGGTGACAGAGAGTAAGGGTGACAGAGAGTAAGGGTGACAGAGAGTAAGGGTGACAGAGAGTAAGGGTGACAGAGAGTAAGGGTGACAGAGAGTAAGGGTGACAGAGAGTAAGGGTGACAGAGAGTAAGGGTGACAGAGAGTAAGGGTGACAGAGAGTAAGGGTGACAGAGAGTAAGGGTGACAGAGAGTAAGGGTGACAGAGAGTAAGGGTGACAGAGAGTAAGGTGACAGAGAGTAAGGGTGACAGAGAGTAAGGGTGACAGAGAGTAAGGGTGACAGAGAGTAAGGGTGACAGAGAGTAAGGTGACAGAGAGTAAGGTGACAGAGAGTAAGGGTGACAGAGAGTAAGGGTCAGAGAGTAAGGGTGACAGAGAGTAAGGGTGACAGAGAGTAAGGGTGACAGAGAGTAAGGGTGACAGAGAGTAAGGGTGACAGAGAGTAAGGGTGACAGAGAGTAAGGGTGACAGAGAGTAAGGTGACAGAGAGTAAGGGTGACAGAGAGTAAGGGTGACAGAGAGTAAGGGTGACAGAGAGTAAGGGTGACAGAGAGTAAGGGTGACAGAGTAGGTGACAGAGGGTGACAGAGAGTAAGGGTGACAGAGAGTAAGGGTGACAGAGTAAGGGTGACAGAGTAAGGGTGACAGAGAGTAAGGGTGACAGAGTAAGGGTGACAGAGTAAGGGTGACAGAGTAAGGGTGACAGAGTAAGGGTGACAGAGAAAGAGCGTGAGAGTGATTATGAGAGAGTTAAGAGTGTGAGGTGTGTGAGTGTAGCAGGCCAGGGAGGCAGGATGTGTGGTCACAGGCGAGGCCTAGGCCTCGTGATCTCTAATGTTGGTTTTTATATATATGTGGGATTTTTTGTCCTGTTTCAAATTATAATTATTTAGCAGGAATGTAATAAGATATTGCACAGTATTAATGTGACAATAATATATGCATTATTTCCTTGATAATCAAACTTGTTGTTCAAAGATAATATACAATCTTTGAAGGAAACATTTTGAGAGCGCGAGCTGGCAACACTGGGCTGGTGGGTGAGAGAGACATATGGTTAGTTTTGCTCAGACCTTCAGTGGTGAAGGGTGTGTCCCAGCTGGCCGCCACCAGCCGCCACCCGCCGCCCACCACCAGCCGCCACCCGCCACCACCCACCACCCACCACCAGCCGCCACCCGCCACCACCCACCACCACCCACCACCAGCTCCCACCTGCCACCACCCACCACCAGCCGCCACCCGCCGCCACCCACCACCAGCCGCCACCCGCCACCACCCACCACCAGCCGCCAGCCACCACCCACCACCAGCCGCCACCCGCCACCACCCACCACCAGCCGCCAGCCGCCACCCACCACCAGCCGCCACCCGCCACCACCCACCACCAGCCGCTACCCGCCACCCGCCACCACCCACCACCAGCCGCCACCCGCCACCACCACCCACCACCAGCCGCCACCACCCACCACCAGCCGCCACCACCCACCACCAGCCGCCGCCACTCACCACCCGCCGCTGCCACCCACCACCCGCCGCCACCCGCCACCCACCACCAGCCGCCACCCGCCACCACCCACCACCAGCCGCCACCCGCCACCCGCCGCCGCCACTCACCACCCGCCGCTGCCACCCACCACCCGCCGCCACCCGCCACCCACCACCAGCCGCCACCCGCCACCACCCGCCACCCGCCACCACCCACCACCAGCCACCGCCACCCACCACCGCCACTCACCACCGCCGCCACCACCCACCACCAGCCGCCACCCGCCACCAGCCGCCACCCGCCACCACCCGCCACCCGCCACCGCCACCCACCACCGCCACTCACCACCCGCCGCCACCACCCACCACCAGCCGCCACCCGCCACCACCCACCACCAGCCACCGCCACCCACCACCGCCACTCACCACCCGCCGCCACCACCCACCACCAGCCGCCACCCGCCACCAGCCACCGCCACCCACCACCGCCACCCGCCGCCACCACCCACCACCACCACCCACCACCACCAGCCGCTGCCGCCACCACCACCCACCACCACCGCCGCCACCACCCATCACCGCCGCCGCCACCACCACCCACCACCACCGCCGCCGCCACCACCCACCACAGCCGCCGCCACCGCCACCACCCACCACAGCCGCCACCACCACCCCCACCACCACCACCACCACCACCCACCGCCACCACCAGCCGCCACAAGCCGCCACCGCCCGCCACCGCCCGCCACCAGCCGCCATCACCACCACCACCAGCCGCCATCACCGCCACCAGCCGCCACCAGCTGCCACCACCACCACCAGCCGCCACCACCACCACCACCAGCCGCCATCACCGCCACCAGCTGCCACCACCACCAGCCGCCATCACCGCCACCAGCTGCCACCACCACCAGCCGCCACCACCACCAGCCGCCATCACCGCCACCAGCTGCCACCACCAGCTGCCACCACCACCAGCCGCCACCACCAGCCGCCACCACCGCCACCACCACCTGCCACCAGCCGCCACACCACCGCCCGCTATCAGCCGTCACCGCCCGTTGCCACAGTCGCCACCGCAAGCCGCCGCCACCAGCCCCCCCCACCGCCGATCGTCACCACCCACCACAGCCGCCACCGCCCGCCACCGCCCACCACAGCCGCCACCACCCACCACCCGCCGCCACCACCCACCACCACCCGCCGCCACCACCCACCACCACCCGCCGCCACCACCCACCACCACCAGCCGCCGCCGCCACCACCACCACCGCCGCCGCCACCCACCACCCGCCGCCGCCGCCACCACCACCACCCACCACCACCGCCGCCACCACCCACCACCGCCAGCCGCCACCACTCATCACAGACGCCGCCACCCGCCACTGCCCGCCACCACCGCCAGACACAGCCGCCACTGTCCACCACCGCCGCCACTGTCCGCCACTGCCGCCACTGTCCGCCACCGCCGCCACTGTCCGCCACCGCCGCCACTGTCCGCCCGCCGCCGCCACTGTCCGCCCGCCGCCACCACTGTCCGCCCGCCGCCACCACTGTCCGCCCGCCGCCACCACTGTCCGCCCGCCGCCACCACTGTCCGCCCGCCGCCACCACTGTCCGCCCGCCGCCACCACTGTCCGCCCGCCGCCGCCACTGTCCGCCCGCCGCCGCCACTGTCCGCCACCGCCGCCACTGTCCGCCCGCCGCCACTGTCCGCCACCGCCGCCACTGTCCGTCCGCCGCCACTGTCCGCCTCCGCCGCCACTGTCCGTCCGCCGCCACTGTCTGCCCGCCGCCACTGTCCGCCCGCCGCTACTGTCTGCCCGCCGCCACTGTCCGCCCGCCCGCCACTGTCCGCCCGCCGCCACTATCCGCCACCGCCACCGCCGCCACTGTCCGCCACAGCCGCCACTCTCCGCCGTACAGCCTCCCCTCTCTCCGTTAGTAAATAATTATAATTGTTAGTAAATAATAAAAGAAATATAAATTATTAGATTTTTTTTACCCTTAAATTGGTTTTAATATTTTAATTCTGTTCCTTTGAGTTGTCCTGAAGGGTCCCCCTCCTGGTTCTCTGTCTTGGGTCCCGTTCTTTCTACCCGGTCTTTCATGTCTCCTGTGTCTTCTTCCTCGTCGCCCTCCAATACTCCTTTCCATCCTTCTTCGTCTATTGACTCTACCCGCCGCCTGTCAGTGCGGGCTGATGTCCATCTCTCTCCTAACGGCCGTCGTGTGTGCTCTCGTCCAGCTTCTCCTGTTGAGACGCTGGAATCCGTTGCCCGGTACGTAGTTGCTGGGACACCAGTGTCTCTAATTCAGAAGTGTAAGCTTGGCTCCTCTCCTTCCTCCTCCCCGGCGGGTAAGAAGGCTTCGCTTTCTTCCTCGGCCCCTACTACTGACTCTATTGCTCCTTCCTCTCCCGTTTTGGTGGTTGTGCCCCCTGTTCCTGCTATGGAGGTTTCTTTGGCCTCTGCTTCCCTCTCGGTTACTGCTCTTGCTGAGGTGTACTCCCCTCTTTCTACTCCCCCTCTTCTTGCTGCTGTCCTTGACTGCTCCTCTCCGTTGTCTCTTCCTTCTCCTCCGGACCCAGCCCGCCCACCTCTGGTCTGTTCTCCCATTTCCTTCCCTCCGTCTTTGCTCAGTTTACCCATGCCCCCTAACCCTGACTTTGCTGACCCTGATCCCAACCCTGATCTTCTTTAACGTGCTATGTTTTTCTTTCGCCTTTGTTTCTTCCTTGTCCTCTGTTCTTTCTCTTCTCGTCGATGTCTGTTCTTCAATGGAACGTTCGAGGTTATTACGCAAATTTCCTCGAACTTCAACTTCTGATTTCGCGGTTTTCGCCCTTTTGTGTCTGTCTCCAGGAGCCGATGCTTGGTGCTCGTCCTGGTCGCTTTCGTGGCTATTCCTTTCTTTACCCCCCCCCCCCCCCAACTGTTGCTGGAGCTCCTAATTCTTCTGCTCTCTTGATTCGCTCTGATGTTCCCTTTGTCCCCTTACATTTTCCTTTGCCTCTCCATTGTTCTGCTGCTCGTATCTTTGTGGAGAAATGGTACACAGTTTGTTTCATTTATCTCCTCCCGAGTGTCCTGCTTTCTCTTCCTGATCTGAAACATCTAATGACTCCTTGCCGGAGCCTGTGCTCCTGCTGGGTGATTTTAATTGTCGTCTTTCCCTTTGGGGTGATGTTCTGACGAACACCCGAGGTCGCCTTCTTGAGCCGTTTATCCTTTCTTCCTCCCTGTCTCTTCTGAATTCTGGTGAGCCCACGCATTTGGACTCTCGGACTCTCTCCCTTTCCTCTCTTGATCTTTCTCTTTGATCATCTTCTCTTTACTTAGATTTCACGTGGCAGGTTCTTGATGACCTCCATGGCAGTGACCATTTCCACATCCTTGTGGCACCTTTTTCTCTTTTCGCCCTCCCCTCTCCTTCCTTAGGTGGCAGTTTGCTAAAGCGGACTGGAACGTATTTACCCTCGGTGCTGCTCTCTCTGACCTCTCCCTCGCTCTCTCCTCCTTTTTCATGACACTGTTTTCGACGCTGCCCTCTGCTCTATTCCTCGTTCTTTCATTTGGGGTCCATGGAAGTGCGTTCCCTGGTGGAGTGCAGACTGTGCTCGGGCTGTCCGCTGTAAGAGTGCAGCCAGGAAGAGACACCGCCATCGGCAGATGGCCGATTCTTTTCTTTTGGAAAGCGAGTGCGAGGAAAGAGAGTGGCTAAACGTGAATGTTGGGCATCTTGTGTCTCCACCATTACGTCCGAAACTCCTCTGCCACAGATCTGGAAGCATATCTGCAAGATAGCGGGTAAGTTCGTTCCCGATGTTTAACCGGTCCTTCACCTCCATGATACTTTTGTGGCAGACCCGTTTCAGGTCGCTACCGAACTAGGTTCCCACTTTTCTTCTGTTAGCTCTGGTCTTCATCTTCCCCAATCTTTCCCTCTTCGTAAACCTGTCCTTGAATCACGTCCTTTAGATTTCACCACTCGTCTTCAACTTCACTATAATGATCCCTTCTCTCTCTCTCTGAACTTCGTTCTGCCCTGGCCCTCTGCGGTTCTACGGCGGCGGGCTCCGATGGTATTCATTATGAGATGCTTCGCCAACTCCCTCCGTGCACGTCTCAGTATTTACTGAGTCTGTATAATCGGATCTGGGAGTCGTCGTCAGTCCCTGAGGACTGGCTCGATGCCGTTGTCCTCCCTGTTCGCAAACCAGGGTCTCTGGGTACTTCCCCTAAGGACTTTCGCCCTATTGCTCTCACAAGTTGTCTGCAAACTCTTTGAACGTATGGTTAACGTTCGTCTGATGTGGTTCTTAGAACATTATCACCACCTCTTCCCTTCTAAATTAGGTTTCCGCAAGTGCCGCAACATAACAGATGTCCCGGTGAACTTGGAGGTCTATATTCGTACTGCTTTTGCTGCGAAGACCTCCGTTGTTGCCGTCCTTTTTGACCTGGAAAAGGCTTACGACACCACTTGGCGATATCATATTCTATCTCAACTTCATTCTTTTGGCCTTCGTGGTCATCTCCTTCTCTTTCTTCGCAGCTTCCTCTCCCGTCGTTCCTTTCGGGTGCGCCTTGGTACCACTCTCTCTGCCTCTTTTCAGCATTACGAAGGTGTGCCCCAGGGTAGTGTTCTGAGCACTACTCTTTTTCTGGTTGCCCTCAATGGTCAGATATAGACAAAAATACAAGTCACAGCTTCGTATCATCCTTTGCAGATGACACAAAAATCAGTATGAAAATTACCTCGGCTGAGGACATTGAAAAACTTCAAGCTGATATTAATAAAGTTTTCGACTGGGCATCAGAAAATAACATGTTGTTTAACAGTGATAAATTCCAGGTACTCAGGTACGGTAAAAATGAGGACCTTAAACATAATACAGAGTACAAAACACAATCAAATGTACCCATAGTAGGAAAACAGCATGTAAAGGATTTGGGAATAATAATGTCTGACGACCTAACGTTTAAGGAGCATAACCAAGCAAATATTGCGACAGCCAGAAAAATGATAGGATGGATTACGAGAACTTTCAAATCCAGGGATCCCATCACAATGGTTGTACTCTTCAAGTCACTTGTGTTGTCCCGTCTTGAGTACTGCTCAGTACTCACTTCCCCCTTCAGAGCAGGAGAGATTGCTGAAATAGAGGGAATACAGAGAACATATACGGCACGCATAGACGCAATAAAGCACCTAAATTATTGGGATCGTCTCAAAGCCCTCCAAATGTACTCACTAGAAAGAAGACGAGAGAGATATCAAATAATATACACCTGGAAGATACTGGAGGGCCAAGTACCAAATCTACACAGTGAAATAACGTACTGGAGTGAACGACATGGAAGAAAATGTAGAATAGAACCAGTGAAGAGCAAAGGTGCCATAGGCACAATCAGAGAACACTGTATAAACATCAGAGGTCCGCGGTTGTTCAACGTCCTCCCAGCAAGCATAAGAAATATTGCCGGAACAACCGTGGACATTTTCAAGAGGAAACTAGATTTGTTCCTCCAAGGAGTGCCGGACCAACCGGGCTGTGGTGGGTATGTGGGCCTGCGGGCCGCTCCAAGCAACAGCCTGGTGGACCAAACTCTCACAAGTCGAGCCTGGCCTCGGGCCGGGCTAGGGGAGTAGAAGAACTCCCAGAACCCCATCAACCAGGTATCAACCAGGTCTTCTTTCCTCTCTTCCTTCTGGTGTCTTCTCCGCTCTCTATGTCGATGATCTTACCCTTTGCTGTCAGGGTGATGATTCGCCTCTCCTTCAACGCCGGCTTCAATTTGCAATTGATGCCGTGTCGTCTTGGGCCACCGATCATGGCTTCAAGTTTCTCTACTTCTAAGACTTGTGCCATGACTTTTACGCGGAAACGGGTTGTTCTTCGTCCCTCTTTGTCACTTTATGGTCATCCCCTTGAATACAAAGATTCCGCGAAGCTTTTGGGGTTATTCCTTGACACTCGTTTGTCTTGGTCTCCCCATATCTCTTACCTCCGTGTTGAGTGCTCTAAGGCCCTTACCCTCCTTCGGGTCTTGTCCCATACTTCTTGGGGGGCAGATAGGCGTACTCTCCTTACTTTACATTCCTCTCTCGTCCTGTCTAAGCTCGATTATGGTTGCCCTGCTTACTCGTCTGCTTCTCCTTCTACTCTTCGCCGTCTTGATGCTTTGCACCATACTGGGTTGCGCCTCAGTTCTGGTGCCTTTCGTTCGACTCCCGTCCTTAGCTTGTACGTTGACCCTGGCTTCCTGTCTCTCCAGGACCGCCGTGATCGCTACTGTCTTCACTATCTTGCGCGGTCCATGCAACATCCTTCCTCTCGCCTCTGTCGTGGTTTAACTTTTACCCCTCCTGCGGTTCCTGTTCCTCTTCACCACCTCCCTCTTCCTGTCCGGTTATCTCGCCTCCAGGATTCTCTTTCCGTTCGTATTTCTAATGTTTCTCCTCGTGTTGTTCCTTCTTTGCCCCCATGGAGAGTCCCTCTTCCGCGGTTTTGTACTTCCTTGACCCGTATCACTAAAGCTTTTACCCCTCCTACGGTTCTAAAACGCCTTTTCCTTGAGCACTTTTCTTCTCACTCCCACTCCGTTTCTGTCTTCACCGATGGGTCTAAGTCGGCGGACGGTGTTTTTCCTGATCGCACTTATATGTGTCGCTTACCTCCGGAGACTAGC
The DNA here is from genome assembly GCF_020424385.1 of Procambarus clarkii. Taxonomy (NCBI): domain Eukaryota; kingdom Metazoa; phylum Arthropoda; class Malacostraca; order Decapoda; family Cambaridae; genus Procambarus; species Procambarus clarkii. The sequence goes on from NW_025570408.1 coordinate 10,690, forward strand.
ATCTTTACAGCGGAACTTTATGCTATTCTCTATGCTCTTCGTCTCCTGCTTTCTCGTTGTCAGTCTTCCTTTGTAGTTGTTGTTGACTCTCGTAGTGCCCTCATGGCTCTCGGGTCCTTTAATCCGGTTCATCCAGTAGTTGTCGAGATCCAGCATTGGCTGTTCCTTGTTCACAGTAACCCCCTCCCCGCTCAGCTCGTTGTCGCCGTGTGGGGGCTTAGTGGACGGCTGCCGGAGTGTGATGCTCCTTGGGACAGTCCTCTGTCCGTTTCTAGCCTTGTGCTCCTGCTGCCGTCCTCTCCAATTCTGCTGGGCATCTTTTCCTTTTCCTTCTGTTTCGTTTTTCTCCCCCCTCTTCTCCTATCTGCTTGCCGTTTCCTGCCGACCTTTTGCTCGTTCTGGTTCTTCCCTTGGACTTCTTCTATTTTGACGCCCGGGTGCTTGAGGAGGCATACTCTTGCACCCGTAGAACTGTAGTACCCGACGTCGAGAGCGAGGGGAACCTTTTATTGTCAATCCCCCTTTCGTCACTGAACCCGATCTCGACGGACTGTCGGTTTCTTAAGGTGGCGTTTGTGGGGCGTATACTCGCGACGCACCCCTAGGAGGCCCCGGCAAGATCGGCGATAGCTTCTTGTTGGGTGTCCTGCCTTTAATTGTGGCTCCATGGTGGGTGTGGGGGCACATTCGTGAATGAATTCTACTTTTCGTAATGATGATAACCCCTGTTTCGGCTGCTTCTGGTGTACCTTCTCAGGCTCGTGGGGTGGGCGACCAAGCCCCCGAGTCGGTCCGTATTGGAAGACCGGGCTCTGTAGCCTCCGCTGCATTGGGCCCCGACCTTGCTCCTCCTTTGGCCTCTCTGACTCCTTCCCCTGGCTCCCCTCCCTCCTCTGTGGTTGGGTCGAGCCCCAGGCCCCCAGTGGTGACTACCTCGTCCCCTGGCGCGGCTCCTTCTCTAGTTGTAACTACTGCGCCTTTTAACCCCTCTCTCTCTGGGGGTTCTCACCGCCGTCCTCGTCACGGCCGCCCTCGCTCGATTCCTTCCAGTTCTGCTACCTATCAAGCCTTGTTTGGTCCGGCTTCGTGGGCCAAATATTTTGATCTCCTCCCTCTTGATTCTGCGCCTCCTGACGATTTCTCCCTCCATCGACATCTCGTTGATTCCGTGGATGCCTCCATTACTTTCAACCCCACTCGTCTCGGTACACGTGTCGTTGCTGCTCCTTCTCAGGATGCTGCTTCCCGCTTGGCTGCCTTATCCTGCCTTGGCGAGACCCCTGTTCGGGTCTCGAAGAACGCTCAGTTGAATGACAGTGTTGGCACTATTTTGCTCCCGCCCCATGTTGCGACCAGTGTTCGGGACCTGCGCGACTGCCACGACGCTATTCGACATATCCTTGCTGCCCAGGGCCATTCTATTCTCCAGGTGGACACGTTTACTTGTCCCCCTCGTGGTAGTCGCCGTCAACCCCTCCGGGTTGTGAAGATTACCTTTGATGGTACGACCCTTCCACCCTCTGTCATTCTTGCTGGTGCCAGGTGCTCTGTCCAGGAGTACATTCCTTCTCCTCGGCTCTGTAACAAGTGCTGGAGGTTTGGGCATGGTGCCCTCCGCTGCTCCGGGACTGTCTCTCTCTGTCCTTTGTGTGGTGGCGAAGGTCACTCTAAGTCGGAGTGCACTTCTCCCCAGGCTCGTTGCCTCAACTGCGGTGAGGCCCATCCTACCTTCTCCCTTGCGTGTGTCCATTACAAGCTTGAGGCAGCCGTCCTCAACTTGAAGCACCGGGAGCGTTTATCTTTTCCTGAGGCGAGACGCCAGGTTCGCCGGCTCCCGCCTTATGCTCATATCTCTTATGCTCGCGTGTTGCGCTCTTCCTCTCCTCGTCCTTCCCGCCTTCCTCAGACTCGCAACCGTTTCCGGGCCTTGGACCCTGATGCCCCCACTGCCCCCTCCTCTGTTCCTTTGGGTTCTCTCCCGAAGGATCCTCCTCCTGGTCCTCTGTCCGGGGTTCCCCTTCCTTCTACCCGGTCTGTCGTGTCTCCTGTGTCTTCTTCCTCGTCCCCCTCCGATCCTCCTTCCCATCCTCTTCCTCCATCTATCGGCTCTCCCCACCGCCTGTCGGTGCGAGCGGATGTCCATCGCTCTCCTAGCGGCCGTCGTGTGTGCTCTCGTTCGGCTTCTCCTGTTGAGACACTGGAATCCGTTGCCCGGTACGTAGTTGCTGGGACACCGGTCTCTTTAAGTCAGAAGCGTAAGCCTGGCTCCTCTCCTTCCTCTTCCCCGGCGGGTAAGAAGGCTTCGCTTTCTTCCTCGGCTCCTACGTCTGGTTCTGTTGCTCCTTCCCCTCCCGTTTCAGTGATTGCGCCGCCTGTTCCTACTATGGAGGTTTCTTTGGCTCCTGCTTCCATTTCGGTTGCTGCTCTTGCTGGGGTGCGCTCCCCTCTTTCTATTCCCCCTCTTCCTGCTGCTGTCCTTGACTGCTCCTCTCCGTTGTCTCCTCCTCTTCCTCCTCCTCCTCCTCCTCCTCCTCCTCCGGACCCCGCCCGCCCACCTCTGATCTGTTCTCCCGTTTCCTTCCCTCCGTCTTTGCTCAGTTTACCCATGCCCCCTAACCCTGACTTTGCTGACCCTGATCCCGACCCTGATATTCTTTAACGTGCTCTGTTGCTCTTTCGCCTTGGTTTCTTCCTTGTTCTCTGGTTTTGTCCTTTCTCTTCTCGTCGTCGTCCATTCTTCAATGGAACGTTCGAGGTTATTACGCCAATTTCTTCGAACTCCAACTTCTGATTTCGCGGGTTTCGCCCCCTTTGTGTCTGTCTCCAGGAGCCAATGCTTGGTGCTCGTCCTGGTCGTTTTCGTGGCTACTCGTTTCTCTCCCCCCCCCCCCCAGCCATTGCTGGGGCTTCTAATTCTTCTGCTCTCTTGATTCGTGCTGATGTTCCCTTTGTTCCTTTACTTTTTCCTTCGCCTCTCCATTGTTCTGCTGCTCGTATCTTTGTGGGGAAATGGTACACAGTTTGTTCCATTTATCTCCCCCCGAGTGTCCCGCTCTCTCTTCCTGATTTGAAACACCTCCTAGACTCCTTGCCGGAGCCTGTGCTCCTGCTGGGTGACTTCAATTGTTGTCATTCCCTTTGGGGTGACGTTCTGACGAATACCCGGGGTCGCCTCCTTGAGCCGTTTCTCCTCTCTTCTTCCCTGTCTCTTCTGAATTCTGGTGAGCCCACTCATTTGGACTCTCGGACTCGCACCCTTTCTTGTCTTGATCTTTCTCTCTGCTCTTCTTCTCTTTACTTAGATTTCACGTGGCAGGTTCTTGATGACCTCCATAGAAGTGATCATTTCCCCATCCTTCTTTCCTTTCATTTTTCGCCCTTCCCTCTCTTTCCCTAGGTGGCAGTTTGCTAAGGCAGACTGGACCCTATTTACCCTTAGTGCTACTCTCTCTGACCTCTCCCTTCTGCCTCTCTCTCGCGCTCTCCTCCTTTTTCATGACACTGTCTTCAACGCTGCCCTCCGCTCTATTCCTCGCTCTTCCTCTCGGGGTCCGCGGAAGTGCATTCCCTGGTGGAATGCGGACTGTGCTCGCGCTGTCCGCTGTAAGCGTGCAGCCTGGAAGAGGCACCGCCGTAGGCAGACGTCCGATTCTTTTCTTTTCTTTCGGAAAGCGAGTGCGGTGGCCCGTAGGGCCATCCGTACGGCTAAACGTGAATGTTGGGCATCTTATGTCTCAACAATTACGTCCGAAACCCCTCTGGCCCAGATCTGGAAGCGTATCCGCAAGATAGCGGGTAAGTTCGTTCCCGATGTTTCACCGGTCCTTCACCTCCATGATACTCTTGTGGCGGACCCGTTGCAGGTCGCTTCCGAACTGGGTTCCCACTTTTCTTCTGTTAGCTCTGGTCTTCATCTTCCCCAATCTTTCCTTCTTCGTAAACCTGTCCTTGAGTCTCGTCCTTTAGATTTCTGCACTCATCTTCAGCTTCCCTATAATGATCCCTTCTCTCTCTCTGAACTTCGTTCTGCCCTGGCCCTCTGCGGTTCTACGGCGGCGGGCTCCGATGGTATTCATTATGAGATGCTTCGCCATCTCCCTCCGAGCACGTCTCAGTGTTTACTGAGTCTGTATAATCGGATCTGGGAGTCGTCGTCAGTCCCTGAGGACTGGCTCGATGCCGTTGTCCTCCCTGTTCGCAAACCGGGGTCTCTGGGTACTTCCCCTAAGGACTTTCGCCCTATTGCTCTCACAAGTTGTCTGCAAACTCTTTGAACGTATGGTTAACGTTCGTCTGATGTGGTTCCTGGAACACCATCACCTCCTCTCCCCTTCTCAATTTGGTTTCCGCAATTGCCGCAGCACGACAGATGTCCTGGTGAACTTGGAGGTCTATATTCGTACTGCTTTTGCTGCGAAGACCTCCGTTGTTGCCGTCCTTTTTCACCTGGAAAAGGCTTACGACACCACTTGGCGTTATCATATCCTATCTCAACTTCATTCTTTTGGCCTTCGTGGTCATCTCCCTCTCTTTCTCCGCAGCTTCCTCTCTCATCGTTCCTTTCGGGTGCGCCTTGGTACCGCGTGCTCTCCCTCTTTTTAGCAATACGAAGGTGTGACCCAGGGTAGTGTTCTGAGCACTACTCTTTTTCTGGCTGCCCTCAATGGTCTTCTTTCCTCTCTTCCTTCTGGTGTCTTCTCCGCTCTCTATGTCGATGATCTTACCCTTTGTTGTCAGGGTGATGATTCGCCTCTCCTTCAACGCCGGCTTCAACTTGCAATTGATGCCGTGTCGTCTTGGGCCACAGATCATGGCTTCAAGTTCTCTACTTCTAAGACTTGTGCCATGACTTTTACGCGGAAACGGGTTGTTCTTCGTCCCTCTTTGTCCCTTTATGGTCATCCCCTTGAATACAAAGATTCCGCGAAGCTTTTGGGGTTATTCCTTGACACTCGTTTGTCTTGGTCTCCCCATATCTCTTACCTCCGTGTTGAGTGCTCTAAGGCCCTTACCCAGCTTCGGGTCTTGTCCCATACTTCTTGGGGGGCAGATAGGCGCACTCTCCTTGCTTTACATTCCTCTCTCGTCCTGTCTAAGCTCGATTATGGTTGCCCTGCTTACTCGTCTGCTTCTCCTTCTACTCTTCGCCGTCTTGATGCTTTGCACCATACTGGGTTGCGCCTCAGTTCTGGTGCCTTTCGTTCGACTCCCATCCTTAGCTTGTATGTTGACACTGGCTTCCTGTCTCTCCAGGACCGCCGTGATCGCTACTGTCTTCGCTATCTTGCGCGGTCCTTGCAACATCCTTCCTCTCGCCTCTGTCGTGCTTTAACTTTCACCCCTCCTGCGGTTCCTGTTCCTCTTCACCACCTCCCTCTTTTTGTCCGGTTATCTCGCCTACAGGATTCTCTTTCCGTTCGTATTTCTGATGTTTCTCCTCGTGTTGTTCCTTCTTTGCCCCCGTGGAGGGTCCCTCTTCCGCGGTTTTGTACATCCTTGACCCGTATCACTAAAGCTTTTACCCCTCCTACGGTTCTAAAACGCCTTTTCCTCGAGCACTTTTCTTCTCACTCCCGCTCCGTTTCTGTCTTCACCGATGGGTCTAAGTCAGCGGACGGTGTTGGCTACTCTGTTGTTTTTCCTGATCGCACTTATATGTGTCGCTTGCCTCCGGAGACTTGCATCTTTACAGCAGAACTTTATGCTATTCGTCTCCTGCTTTCTCGTTGTCAGTCTTCCTTTGTAGTTGTTGTTGACTCTCGTAGTGCCCTCATGGCTCTCGGGTCCTTTAATCCGGTTCATCCAGTAGTTGTCGAGATCCAGCATTGGCTGTTTCTCGTTCACAGTAAATTTAAGTCGGTTGAGTTTTGTTGGGTTCCCAGCCATATTGGTGTGTCTTTAAATGAGCGTGCGGATGCTGCCGCCAAGGAAGCTGTCCGCTCTTGTCCCATCTCTCGTAAAGGCATTCCGTATTCCGACTTTTACCCGGTTATCCATTCCTCAGTCCTTACCCGTTGGCAGGCTTCTTGGTTGTCTGTTACTGGTAACAAGCTCCGTACTCTTAAATGTTGTGTTTCCTCGTGGCCGTCCTCCTTCCACCGTAACCGGCGGTGGGAAACAGCTCTGGCGAGGTTGCGTATTGGCCATACTCACTTAACCCATGGTCACTTGATGGAGCACCGCCCTGCTCCTTATTGTCCTAGTTGCATTGTCCCTCTTACGGTCGTGCATGTCCTTCTTGAATGTCCTGACTTCCAGAACGAGCGTGTCTTGCTTTCTGACCGCCCCTCGCGGTCACCTGTCCCTCAGTAGAATTCTTGGTGACTCGGATACTTTTGATATCGTTCGCCTTATGCGTTTTTGTTCTCGTATTGGCATCCTTGGTGATATTTAGCGCCCTCTGATTATTTTGCGTATTTGATGGTGCTACATAGCCTTCCCGGTTTGGTGCCTTCTTTTGATAATTACTTTACTTACTTACTTGAAACTGTGTATGGAGGCAGCCTCTACCACATCACTTCCTAATACATTCCATTTATCAACCACTCTGACACTAAAAAAGTTCTTTCTAATATCTCTGTGGCTCATTTGGGGATTCAGTTTCCACCTGTGTCCCCTTGTGCGTGTGCCCCTTGTGTTAAGTAGCCTGTCTTTATTTACCTTATCAATTCCCTTGAGAATCTTGAATGTGGTGATCATGTCCCCCCTAACTCTTCTGTCTTCCAGCGAAGTGAGGTTTAATTCCCGTAGTCTCTCCTCGTAGCTCATACCTCTCGGCTCGGGTACTAGTCTGGTGGCAAAACTTTGAACCTTTTCCAGTTTAGTCTTATCCTTGACTAGATATGGACTCCATGCTGGGGCTGCATACTCCAGGATTTGCCTGACATATGTGGTATATAAAGTTCAGAATGATTCTTTACACAAGTTTCTGAATGCCGTTCGTATGTTGGCCAGCCTGGCATATGCCGCTGATGTTATCCTCTTAATGTGCTGCAGGAGACAGGTCTGGGGTGATATCAACCCCCAAGTCTTTTTCTTTCTCTGACTCTTGAAGAATTTCCTCTCCCAGATGATACCTTGTATCTGGCCTCCTGCTCCCTACACCTATCTTCATTACATTACATTTGGTTGGGTTAAACTCTAACAACCATTTGTTCGATCATTCCTTCAGCTTGTCTAGGTCTTCTTGAAGCCTCAAACAGTCCTCTTCTGTCTTAATCCTTCTCATAATTTTGGCATCGTCCGCAAACATTGAGAGAAATGAATCGATACCCTCCGAGAGATAATTTACATATATCAGAAACAAGATAGGACCGAGTACAGAGCCCTGTGGGACTCCACTGGTAACTTAACGCCAGTCGGAGGTCTCACCCCTCACCGTAACTCTCGGCTTCCTATTGCTTAGTGTTGTAGTTGTGTGTTGGTGGTTTTGTCGCCGTTGATCCTTCTTTACAGACAACCCAACCCACAACTCGGTAGAGTGTTTATACATCACTAGGAGATCACACTAGGCGCTTCTGGCTCTTGGAGAGGGGCTCAACGTCACACGATTAGGGGATGCGGCTCCAACACTTAGCCTCGTTGTCACGTGCACACACCCACTCGAGCCGCTGTGACTCACCACTCTCCTTATGTGATATGATCTCGATCCCCTTTAACTTGCTGGTTTTCCGTCCTACCCTGTCCACAGCGGTGGTTCTTGGTTCTTTCTCTCTCTCTCTCCTTTTGTACTATTTCATGGGAAGCCTCACTAGGACAAGGTCAATTACCAGCAAATTTGAATACATTTACTGGACAGAGCACATACACAATACATAAACACATATAATAATAATGAACCCTATACTCTATACTATTACAATCAGGTTGCACTCCAACACCATCAGAATTATCATCAGCTTATCAGTGGTATCCTATCTCCTGATTCACCACCTAATATTACCAACCTCCTCAAGTGGGACAAGTCTTATATTTCAATGTTGCACTATCGGCAAGAGAATATATATATCTATGAACATGTACAAGGAAAATCAGCATATGATTGCAATAACATAAATATATCAGTATAAATGTTCCTTGATACACAACAATGATCAGTCGATCACCCTATCAGTCCTATAACACATACATCTGTAGATAATCCAGCCTACGATTGTAACTCTAAACTTCAGTATAAAACACTCCTTGACATAAGAATGTAAACAATCACTCACCGTTCACTGCGTCTTGCACGCTAATAACAACCAAACACTATCAACTCCCTACAAGTGATCATTTAGAACTTCCCTTCCACATCTGGAAGTTCACTACCCTGATCTCTTCAGGTTCTTCCGGGTTTAACTACCAGGATCCTCTGCAGCTCCTCCAGGCTGCTACCATGAAGTTTTTCTTGAGCAACTACGGTGCTTCATCCTTCTGCTAGGGTCCTCCACAGCTCTTCTGGCTGCTACACCATGAAGTTCCCTCGAGCAACTATGGTGCTTCACCACCTCTACAGAAGCACGTGACACTATTTTCACTGCTTCTGCTCACAGCTCGAGGTCCTCTCCTCCCCTACCTTGGAGTCTCATTAACTACTCCCTCTGTGCTGGCTTCAAAGTTCTCAGCAACTTCTTCCCAAAGACAAACCTGCAACCCATCGACACTCCAATAAAAATGTTTCCTTATAAACGCATAGACGAAATAATCCACACAATATGTTTGCATCTAACATCTATCCGCTCTCTACATGCAGTGAGTGTGGACTCCCCCGTTGGGCTGGTCCATGCTCCACCTCGTCCGGCGGGCCTCACTCACTCAGGGAGGGTCCGGGCCTCACTCACTCAGGGAGGGTCCGGGCCTCACTCACTCAGGGAGGGTCCGGGCCTCACTCACTCAGGGAGGGTCCGGGCCTCACTCACTCAGGGAGGGTCCGGGCCTCACTCACTCAGGGAGGGTCCGGGCCTCACTCACTCAGGGAGGGTCCGGGCCTCACTCACTCAGGGAGGGTCCGGGCCTCACTCACTCAGGGAGGGTCCGGGCCTCACTCACTCAGGGAGGGTCCGGGCCTCACTCACTCAGGGAGGGTCCGGGCCTCACTCACTCAGGGAGGGTCCGGGCCTCACTCACTCAGGGAGGGTCCTCCGCCGCCAGGAGCTGGGCTCCGTCAGTTGGCTTCAGGCTGTCGATAGGAGAGGACACGCTGCTCGTCCCTCCAGCTGTCGCTCTCATCTCCGTCCTCTCATTTAGGCTTCCTGCCTTACCAAAACATTTCTAACTTATAAATAAACATTGCTACTGTCGCTGGGCACACGACCAACTACAAGCAATCACTATGAACTGGCTTAAATCGTGCTTACCACAGATTGTCTAGTCGAGGGCGCTATCCCTCTGACGGAGCCTGGTCAGGGCGCTCCACACAGCCCACGAAAATGTCTCTGGGCGGCTTAATAAACTCTCCTCGCCATCCAGGACTTGAGACCACAACGTTCTCAGCTCAATTCCACAGCTGGCATTTCTACACACTTCTCTTCTCTTGGAGATATATCACTAGGGGTCCCTTCCTGATGGGAGTTCAAACGGAGCGCGGATTTCCCCCTGCTATGTCTGGCCTCAAGTGAGGTCAAACCCCTCCAGAAGCGAGCCTCATGCCTCCAGCAAAATATCAACATCTCCTAACCAGTCATTTATCTATTTCCTTATTTACTGCCCATAATCTCAAATTGTTCATTGAACCCATCAAGCTATTTTACATCTGTGTTATCGCCTCTATATTTCCTATACTTTCTAGTTAGGTCAGGTTTGTTGAATAACTCTCAAGGGGGAGACTCATTTCTCCTGTAGGCTGAGATCATAACATTAGGTACTCCCTTATCCACTGGAGCTCCTTACCAGCTACACCTGCCTGTCTCTCCAGCTTATGTACCAGCCTCTTATGCAGTACTTATGCGTGTGTACTATGTGTATGTGTGTGTCGACAATTAGCTTGTGAGGGCGGTGTGGTTAGAGCGGTGGAGGTGGGAGGCCTCAGTCGGTAGACTGACTGATTTACCATGGTAAATGGGAGAGAGAGGACTAAGTGAATTTGTGGTGGAGGTGTCTACCTTTGTCTCTGTCTCTCTCTGTCTGTCTCTGTCTGTCTCTGTCTCTCTCTCTCTGTCTCTCTCTCTCTCTGTCTCTCTCTCTCTCTCTCTGTCTCTGTCTGTCTGTCTGTCTGTCTGTCTCTCTCTGTCTCTCTCTCTGTCTCTGTCTCTCTCTCTCTCTCTCTCTCTCTCTCTGTCTGTCTGTCTCTGTCTCTGTCTCTGTCTCTGTCTCTCTCTCTCTCTCTCTCTCTCTCTCTCTCTCTCTCTCTCTCTCTCTCTCTCTCTCTCTCTCTCTCTCTCTGTCTGTCTGTCTCTGTCTCTGTCTCGGTGATCATGTCCCCCCTAACTCTTCTTTCTTCCAGCGAAGTGAGGTTTAATTCCCGTAGTCTCTCCTCGTAGCTCATACCTCTCGGCTCGGGTACTAGTCTGGTGGCAAAACTTTAAACCTTTTCCAGTTTAGTCTTATCCTTGACTAGATGTGGACTCCATGCTGGGGCTGCATACTCCAGGATTTGCCTGACATATGTGGTATATAAAGTTCAGAATGATTCTTTACACAAGTTTCTGAATGCCGTTCGTATGTTGGCCAGCCTGGCATATGCCGCTGATGTTATCCTCTTAATGTGCTGCAGGAGACAGGTCTGGGGTGATATCAACCCCCAAGTCTTTTTCTTTCTCTGACTCTTGAAGAATTTCCTCTCCCAGATGATACCTTGTATCTGGCCTCCTGCTCCCTACACCTATCTTCATTACATTACATTTGGTTGGGTTAAACTCTAACAACCATTTGTTCGATCATTCCTTCAGCTTGTCTAGGTCTTCTTGAAGCCTCAAACAGTCCTCTTCTGTCTTAATCCTTCTCATAATTTTGGCATCGTCCCCAAACATTGAGAGAAATGAATCGATACCCTCCGAGAGATAATTTACATATATCAGAAACAAGATAGGACCGAGTACAGAGCCCTGTGGGACTCCACTGGTAACTTAACGCCAGTCGGAGGTCTCACCCCTCACCGTAACTCTCGGCTTCCTATTGCTTAGTGTTGTAGTTGTGTGTTGGTGGTTTTGTCGCCGTTGATCCTTCTTTACAGACAACCCAACCCACAACTCGGTAGAGTGTTTATACATCACTAGGAGATCACACTAGGCGCTTCTGGCTCTTGGAGAGGGGCTCAACGTCACACGATTAGGGGATGCGGCTCCAACACTTAGCCTCGTTGTCACGTGCACACACCCACTCGAGCCGCTGTGACTCCCCACTCTCCTTATGTGATATGATCTCGATCCCCTTTAACTTGCTGGTTTTCCGTCCTACCCTGTCCACAGCGGTGGTTCTTGGTTCTTTCTCTCTCTCTCTCCTTTTGTACTATTTCATGGGAAGCCTCACTAGGACAAGGTCAATTACCAGCAAATTTGAATACATTTACTGGACAGAGCACATACACAATACATAAACACACATAATAATAATGAACCCTATACTCTATACTATTACAATCAGGTTGCACTCCAACACCATCAGAATTATCATCAGCTTATCAGTGGTATCCTATCTCCTGATTCACCACCTAATATTACCAACCTCCTCAAGTGGGACAAGTCTTATATTTCAATGTTGCACTATCGGCAAGAGAATATATATATCTATGAACATGTACAAGGAAAATCAGCATATGATTGCAATAACATAAATATATCAGTATAAATGTTCCTTGATACACAACAATGATCAGTCGATCACCCTATCTGTCCTATAACACATACATCTGTAGATAATCCAGCCTACGATTGTAACTCTAAACTTCAGTATAAAACACTCCTTGACATAAGAATGTAAACAATCACTCACCGTTCACTGCGTCTTGCACGCTAATAACAACCAAACACTATCAACTCCCTACAAGTGATCATTTAGAACTTCCCTTCCACATCTGGAAGTTCACTACCCTGATCTCTTCAGGTTCTTCCGGGTTTAACTACCAGGATCCTCTGCAGCTCCTCCAGGCTGCTACCATGAAGTTTTTCTTGAGCAACTACGGTGCTTCATCCTTCTGCTAGGGTCCTCCACAGCTCTTCTGGCTGCTACACCATGAAGTTCCCTCGAGCAACTATGGTGCTTCACCACCTCTACAGAAGCACGTGACACTCATTTTCACTGCTTCTGCTCACAGCTCGAGGTCCTCTCCTCCCCTACCTTGGAGTCTCATTAACTACTCCCTCTGTGCTGGCTTCAAAGTTCTCAGCAACTTCTTCCCAAGACAAACCTGCAACCCATCGACACTCCAATAAAATGCTTCCTTATAAACGCATAGACGAAATAATCCACACAATATGTTTGCATCTAACATCTATCCGCTCTCTACATGCAGTGAGTGTGGACTCCCCCGTTGGGCTGGTCCATGCTCCACCTCGTCCGGCGGGCCTCACTCACTCAGGGAGGGTCCGGGCCTCACTCACTCAGGGAGGGTCCGGGCCTCACTCACTCAGGGAGGGTCCGGGCCTCACTCACTCAGGGAGGGTCCGGGCCTCACTCACTCAGGGAGGGTCCGGGCCTCACTCACTCCGGGCGGGTCCGGGCCTCACTCACTCAGGGAGGGTCCGGGCCTCACTCACTCAGGGAGGGTCCGGGCCTCACTCACTCAGGGAGGGTCCGGGCCTCACTCACTCAGGGAGGGTCCTCCGCCGCCAGGAGCTGGGCTCCGTCAGTTGGCTTCAGGCTGTCGATAGGAGAGGACACGCTGCTCGTCCCTCCAGCTGTCGCTCTCATCTCCGTCCTCTCATTTAGGCTTCCTGCCTTACCAAAACATTTCTAACTTATAAATAAACATTGCTACTGTCGCTGGGCACACGACCAACTACAAGCCATCACTATGAACTGGCTTAAATCGTGCTTACCACAGATTGTCTAGTCGAGGGCGCTATCCCTCTGACGGAGCCTGGTCAGGGCGCTCCACACAGCCCACGAAAATGTCTCTGGGCGGCTTAATAAACTCTCCTCGCCATCCAGGACTTGAGACCACAACGTTCTCAGCTCAATTCCACAGCTGGCATTTCTA
>NW_025570409.1:0-74567 GCF_020424385.1 Procambarus clarkii
TTCTTCAGGAAAGTTGACTGTCGGCGCGTGCCAGCAATTCACAGTGTAATTACCTTCAGTGCTGCTAACTGCTGAACTGATCACCTCAATTGACTAATCTCAGCTGCTTGTTTGAGAAATCTGGTTGACTTCTGTATTTAGTTGTCTCTTGTAACCTACGGTAATTACCCAGTTTTTCTAAGTAGTTTGACAGGTGATTAGACAAGACCATTAAAAACAGACCTCAAACACGACTCGGTAACCCGCTGTACTCACCCATTTGTGATTGCGGGGAGGTTGAGCTTCGGCTCTTTGGTCCCGCCTCTCGACTGTCAATCAACTATTGGGGGATGGGAGAGTTGCAAGGCTTCAAGAGGGTTGCTAAGTCAACCACTGACCTTTCCAAAGGATGCCAACCACAACAGCTGGCTCACTCCCGGTTACCAACCTACCAACTACTAGATTAACATAGCCCTCAGATCCAAGGAACGGGTGCAAATGTCTCGTCCATCCCCCAGGGAGTCGAACCCGTCGCCCTGTGGCTGCGAGCGTAGAGTGCCCAGGTCGACAGCTGAACAGAACTGGTGGGCGACTCCTTCAAAATGCTTCGTAAAGTAAAGCTTAACGTGATAATAAAGTTCTCGGACCATAAAGCTTAACGTGTTGTTGAAACCAGGTCGTCGGAACAACGTTGTTTTGATTCATGGTTACTTACACACACAACTGTGGTGGCGGGGCGGGTGGAGAGGGAGGGAGGGAGGGAGATACGAGACGGGGAAGGAGGATGTCAAGGGTAGGGAGGGAGGGAGGGAGAGAAAGTATATGCGATAAGTACAAATACTAGAAACACGACCAACTGACGGGAATGGACAGAACTAAGGGGCTGGGGGGGGAAGGAGAGAGAGGAGGAAGAGAGAGAGAGGAGAGAGAAAGAGAGAGAGAGAGGAGAGAGGAAGAGAGAGAGAGAGAAAGAGAGAAGAGAGAGAAAGAGAGAGAGAGGAGAGAGGAAGAGAGAGAGAGAGAAAGAGAGAAGAGAGAGAAAGAACAGACAACAAGGCACAGTGCTACAATAAACAAGTCTGGATTGAACAAGACCCCCGACGCGGGTCCAGGAGGACCTGGACTCTATCCTCTTGGCCACGAAATTCCTCATTGATTTTGTCCACTGCCTTGCACCTCCATACTCCCCCCCCCCCCCCCCCCCAACACACACACACAGCTGCCAGGCTTCTACATATTCCACACCAACTTTAACAACCTCACCATTGCAATTGCACCTGTTTTTGTCCCCCCAAAATATTAAAAATAAAAAAAATAGAAACCCAGACAAAAATAAAAAACTTTATAAAAGGTGGAGTCGCGTGGGGACTAAACCTTTTCAAAATTCCGATCATAGGGTGTAAACTTTTCAATATTGGCTGCAGGCTCTGGGGTTGGGAGAGGAGTGGAAAGGTTTGGTTAGGTTTCCGACACAAGTATTTGCAATTTAGATGTGCGGCAGACAGGCGTAGTGGAGCTAATATACACGCGGATATTGTCAGCCAGTCGGCGACCGGGACCCTAAGCCGATCACCCGCATGCGGCAATATGTGAGCTGTGAGGTTTATGCGGGCGTGTGGCTGTTATATCCCTCTCTCTCTCTGTCTCCCTCTCTCTCTTTCCTCTCCCTGGACGGTGGACGGTCTCGCTTCATGCAGGTCGGCGTTCAATCCCCGATTGTCCATGTGGTTGGGTAGCATTCCTTTCATTCCTTTGGCCCATCCCAAATCCTTATATCCTGATTCCTTCCCAGTGCTATATAGTCGTAATGGCTTGGCGCTTTCTCCTGGTAATTACTTATTTCCTCCCTCCTCCTACTCCCCCCCCCCCCTCTCTCTATCTCTCTCTATCTCTCTCTCTCTCTCTCTCCTCTCTCTCTCTCTCTCTCTCTCTCTCTCTCTCTCTCTCTCTCTCTCTCTCTCTCTCTCTCTCTCTCTCTCTCTCTCTCTCTCTCTCTCTCTCTCTGTGTGTGTGTGTGTGTGTGTGTGTGTGTGTGTGTGTGTGTGTGTGTGTGTGTGTGTGTGTGTGTGTGTGTGTGTGTTAAAGATTATGTATTGAGCCGGTGATGCATGCTGGCACTTCGGTTCTTATTATAATTACTTAAATTTGCTTGCAGGGTTGAGCCTAGCTCTTGGGCCCCACTTTACCAACTGACGCTTGACGAACGCACTGACTTTCACACCTCCTTTTCAGATCTTTTTGAATCTCCATCTTTTCTATTCACTTTGTTCATTATTCTAACGCCAAACATTCTTTCTAACATCGCTGTGACTTATTTACACCTGTAGTGTACATTTGTCCCCCGTGTTCTTCCCTGTGTTATACTGACCATGTGTCAGCACTCTATGTGACCATGTTCAGCACTCTTATATTGACCATGTTCAGTAATGTTTTATATTAAACATGTGCTCTTGTTCAACACTCTTATATTAAAATGTGCTCTTCAACAATGTCTTATTGCTGAACAAGAGACAGTATAAGACATTGTTGAACATGAGTACATGGTCAATATATCTTGTTCAACCATGTCTTATATTGAACATGCCTGCCTCTTCTACCCTCCCTTATACTGAACAAGTCCACACAATCTTGTCTTATACCTAACATGTCCTTTTTATCAACCTTATCAATTCTCCTGAGAATCTTGTATGCCTCTGTCATGTCTCCTCAATTCCGTTCTCATCTTAGTGTGATTAGATTCAGCTTTCGTAGTGTCTCGTCACAGTTTAATCCTCGCAATTCTGGTAAAGAGCCTCGTGGCATAATTTAGGATTTTGTTCAAGTTTGGTTTCATTTTTTTTTAGATGGGAATTCTGCATCTTGAGTTTCGTACTCAAGAATAGGCCTCTTATACGTTTCGAACCAAGGTCTGAAAAGCCTCTTTCCCACATAGCGTAAATGTAGCGTAAATCTGAAATCTGTAAGGAGCCGTTGATCGTTGCAACATGCATATCTAGCAACAACTATAAAGGCCTATTGATCCATAATACCCCCCCCCCTTTCTCGGGCAGTTGAAAGGATTGAAAAATCACAGCGTGGAAAGAGTTTCCAAATATCGTTATGTAAATGTGCTCTCCTCCGCGCCACACACACAGCAGCAGGCTCTACGTATTCAATCTTTTGTTAGCCAATCGTGGTCGCCTGTAATTCCGGAGAGTATGTAAATGGTATGGTAGGCTGTGGTGGGGGGCCCCTTGGTGCTGTTATGTGGGCCCCGGGGCTGTGGTGTGGGGCCCGGGGCTGTGGTGTGAGCCCCCCGTGCTGTGGTGTGAGCCCCGGGGCTGTGGTGTGGGCCCCGGGGCTGTGGTGTGGGCCCCGGGGCTGTGGTGTGGGCCCCGGGGCTGTGGTGTGGGCCCCGGGGCTGTGGTGTGGGCCCCGGGGCTGTGGTGTGGGCCCCGGGCTGTGGTGTGGGCCCCCCGTGCTGTGGTGTGGGCCCCGGGGCTGTGGTGTGGGCCCCGGGGCTGTGGTGTGGGCCCCCCGTGCTGTGGTGGGCTCCGACGCTGGTGCCCAGTGATATCTATATCTATTCAGTTTCCTTGCGTGGTAGTTATAATTTTTTTGGGGGAGAGGGAAATGTGGTAATGTTTTGTGGTGATATTCCTTCCTATTTGGAGTGGTCGATACTGCAATGGTTTTGTGTCGTGTAGGGTCGGCGTTCAATCTTCGATAGCTCAAGTGGTTTGGGCACTGTTTCTTCACCTTGGCCTCATATCCCAGCTCCTTGGCCTCATATACCAGCTCCTTGGCCTCATATCCCAGCTCCTTGGCCTCATATACCAGCTCCTTGGCCTCATATCCCAGCTCCTTGGCCTCATATCCCAGCTCCTTGGCCTCATATCCCAGCTCCTTGGCCTCATATCCCAGCTCCTTGGCCTCATATCCCAGCTCCTTGGCCTCATATCCCAGCTCCTTGTCCTCATATCCCAGCTCCTTGGCCTCATATACCAGCTCCTTGGCCTCATATCCCAGCTCCTTGGCCTCATATCCCAGCTTCTTAGCCTCATATCCCAGCTCCTTGGCCTCATATCCCAGCTTCTTAGCCTCATATCCCAGCTCCTTGGCCTCATATATCATATTCGGTGCAAGTACTAAGCATATTAGCCTGATTCTTTATCATAAGAATTGCCTTAACTTTAAGAATAGTGTTGTGTGTGTTTTAGTGGAACTGATTGGACAAGGCCAGCAGGCCGGGGATGCAGAGCTAGACAAGTTGTCTCTGATAGTATGTACTGATGGGTAAGTACATGAGTACATGGGTACCCAGCTCCACGCATCACCGGAGTACTTATCTCCCCCCCCCCACCACCCACGCTAAATACACCCCCCCCACCACCCACGCTAAATACACCCCCCCCCCCCCCTCTCCATCTCCCACGCCAAATACATCCCCCCTCTCTCCCACGCTTCATCCCTTCCCCCATCCTTCCCCACACCCCCACCCCTCTCCCACGCCTCATCCCTTCCCCCCCCTTCCCCACACCCCCACCCCTCTCCCACGCCTCATCCCTTCCCACCCCCCTTCCCCACACCCCCACCCCTCTCCCACGCCTCATCCCCCCCCCTTCCCCACCCCCCCACCCCTCTCCCACGCCTCATCCCTCCCCCCCCCCTTCCCCACACCCCCACCCCTCTCCCACGCCTCATCCCTTCCCCCCCTACCCCCCTTCCCCCCCCCTTCCCCACACCCCCACCCCTCTCCCAGTCTCACAGGTACTCCCGCTATAATTTGTTAAGAACGCCAGCCTCCCAAAGCGCTTCGACTACGGCACATTTTTCATCAGGGGGAAACTCCTGTAAACCAACGGCTGGTAAACCGGGAATTGCCGCTCATCTCGATGCAACTTTCACCCTTATTTCCCCCCGAGGCTTAGGGCGAAATTGGCGCGGCTATCTCAATGTTTATTGGCTATGCCGTCTTGCTTCACCTGGCAGACGATAAACACCTTTATGGGCCGAGACAATAAGGAGTAAATTCACAACAACGGTGTCTTGAGTTGTATCATTACTCACGTCTTCATTGGGAGGTGTGTGATGAATGACCTGTTGACCTGCTCCCACCCAGGGGTCAACCGCTGACAAATGCTGCCAAGTCCCTCACAAAGACCATTAAAACATATTCTGATTGTGAATGACCAGTGAGTGAATGACCAGTGAGTGAATGACCAGTGAGTGAATGATCAGTGAGTGAATGACCAGCCAGTGAATGACCAGTGAGTGAATGACCAGCCAGTGAATGACCAGCCAGTGAATGACCAGCCAGTGAATGACCAGCCAGTGAATGACCAGCCTGTGAATGACCAGCCTGTGAATGACCAACCTGTGAATGACCAACCTGTGAATGACCAGCCTGTGAATGACCAGCGAGTGAATGACCAGCCTGTGAATGACCAGCGAGTGAATGACCAGCGAGTGAATGACCAGCGAGTGAATGACCAGCCTGTGAATGACCAGCGAGTGAATGACCAGCCTGTGAATGCCCAGTGAGTGAATGACCAGCCAGTGAATGACCAACCAGTGAATGACCAGCCAGTGAATGACCAGCCTGTGAATGACCAGCCTGTGAATGACCAACCTGTGAATGACCAACCTGTGAATGACCAGCCAGTGAATGACCAGCGAGTGAATGACCAGCCTGTGAATGACCAGCGAGTGAATGACCAGCGAGTGAATGACCAGCGAGTGAATGACCAGCCTGTGAATGACCAGCGAGTGAATGACCAGCCTGTGAATGCCCAGTGAGTGAATGACCAGCCAGTGAATGACCAGTGAGTGAATGACCAGCCAGTGAATGGATGAGCATCATTGTTCGGAAGTGGCGAATGTTGCAAACTCAGATAATTCAAGTCAAAATATGACCTTAGTTATATTTTAGTAAATATAAATGAGTATACTTGTGAGAATTTTGGGAAAAAATCACTGCAACGATATGGGATTCGAACCGGCGACCTGGTTATTAACACCAGACGCGCGCGTGAGGATTATTGTCCACATGTTTTATGAACAAACATTAAGAATGTTTAGTCTTGGAACTCGGGGGCTTGCAATTCTGAACGTCTGAGAATATGTCTTGATGCATTTCTTGTTTGCATATCTTGCAGTGTTTGTGTGAGATTATCAACAGTGTCGCGTTAATGACTTGTCGTTCAGTGTAATCTGTCTGAAGGGTTTTTGAGCTGTTTGAGGTCAATTACTGATTGAACGACTAGGTAACTACCATGGCTCTAGTTACGATGGTATGGGATTACTGACCTTCTTACTCGTTCGTGCGTAACCCTGTTGTGACCTGGCTTTGATATATTGACCTGTGGTGACCTGACTTTCATATACTGATCTGTGGTGACCTTTCATATACTGACCTGTGGTGACCTTTCATATACTGACCTGTGGTGACCTTTCATATACTGACCTGTGGTGACCTTTCATATACTGACCTGAGGTGACCTTTCATATACTGACCTGTGGTGACCTTTCATATACTGACCTGCGTTGACCTTTCATATACTGATCTGTGGTGACCTTTCATATACTGACCTGTGGTGACCTTTCATATACTGACCTGTGGTGACCTTTCATATACTGACCTGCGGTGACCTTTCATATACTGACCTGCGGTGACCTTTCATATACTGACCTGTGGTGACCTTTCATATACTGACCTGTGGTGACCTTTCATATACTGACCTGTGGTGACCTTTCATATACTGACTTGTGGTGACCTTTCATATACTGACCTGTGGTGACCTTTCATATACTGACCTGTGGTGACCTTTCATATACTGACCTGTGGTGACCTTTCATATACTGACCTGTGGTGACCTTTCATATACTGACCTGTGGTGACCTTTCATATACTGACCTGTGGTGACCTTTCATATACTGACCTGTGGTGACCTTTCATATACTAACCTGTGGTGACCTTTCATATACTGACCTGTGGTGACCTTTCATATACTGACCTGCGGTGACCTTTCATATACTGACCTGTGGTGACCTTTCATATACTGACCTGTGGTGACCTTTCATATACTGACCTGTGGTGACCTTTCATATACTGACCTGCGGTGACCTTTCATATACTGACCTGCGGTGACCTTTCATATACTGACCTGCGGTGACCTTTCATATACTGACCTGCGGTGACCTTTCATAGACTGACCTGTGGTGACCTTTCATATACTGACCTGTGGTGACCTTTCATATACTGACCTGTGGTGACCTTTCATATACTGACTTGTGGTGACCTTTCATATACTGACTTGTGGTGACCTTTCATATACTGACTTGTGGTGACCTTTCATATACTGACTTGTGGTGACCTTTCATATACTGACCTGTGGTGACCTTTCATATACTGACCTGTGGTGACCTTTCATATACTGACCTGCGGTGACCTTTCATATACTGACCTGTGGTGACCTTTCATATACTGACCTGTGGTGACCTTTCATATACTGACTTGTGGTGACCTTTCATATACTGACCTGTGGTGACCTTTCATATACTGACCTGTGGTGACCTTTCATATACTGACTTGGGGTGACCTTTCATATACTGACCTGTGGTGACCTTTCATATACTGACCTGTGGTGACCTTTCATATACTGACTTGTGGTGACCTTTCATATACTGACTTGTGGTGACCTTTCATATACTGACTTGTGGTGACCTTTCATATACTGACTTGTGGTGACCTTTCATATACTGACCTGTGGTGACCTTTCATATACTGACCTGTGGTGACCTTTCATATACTGACTTGTGGTGACCTTTCATATACTGACCTGTGGTGACCTTTCATATACTGACCTGTGGTGACCTTTCATATACTGACCTGTGGTGACCTTTCATATACTGACCTGTGGTGACCTTTCATATACTGACTTGTGGTGACCTTTCATATACTGACCTGTGGTGACCTTTCATATACTGACTTGGGGTGACCTTTCATATACTGACCTGTGGTGACCTTTCATATACTGACCTGTGGTGACCTTTCATATACTGACCTGTGGTGACCTTTCATATACTGACCTGTGGTGACCTTTCATATACTGACTTGTGGTGACCTTTCATATACTGACTTGTGGTGACCTTTCATATACTGACCTGTGGTGACCTTTCATATACTGACCTGTGGTGACCTTTCATATACTGACTTGTGGTGACCTTTCATATACTGACCTGTGGTGACCTTTCATATACTGACTTGTGGTGACCTTTCATATACTGACCTGTGGTGACCTTTCATACACTGACCTGTGGTGACCTTTCATATACTGACTTGTGGTGACCTTTCATATACTGACCTGTGGTGACCTTTCATATACTGACTTGGGGTGACCTTTCATATACTGACCTGTGGTGACCTTTCATATACTGACCTGCGGTGACCTTTCATATACTGACCTGTGGTGACCTTTCATATACTGACCTGCGGTGACCTTTCATATACTGACCTGCGGTGACCTTTCATATACTGACCTGCGGTGACCTGTAGTTAACGACTGGTCAAAGAATCAACCAAGATCATCTGGAGAGTAAACCCGCGGAGCTTCAAGTGACTCTTCAGCCTGAGTGACTCTTCAAGAGTCATAGAGATATGTTAAGAGTTAAGTTCCATTTAGTTCGTGAATTTGGCTGTTGTAGTTAACGAGATAATTTGTCTGACAACCAAGGCTCTGCCCTCAAGGTTGTTTACGTCTCGGTAAGCCATGGTTCAAGGTTGTTTACGTCTCGGTAAGCCATGGTTCAAGGTTATCTGCGTCTCGGTAAGGCATGGTTCAAGGTTATCTGCGTCTCGGTAAGCCATGGTTCAAGGTTATCTGCGTCTCGCTAAGCCATGGTTCAAGGTTATCTGCGTCTCGCTAAGCCATGGTTCAAGGTTATCTGCGTCTCGCTAAGCCATGGTTCAAGGTTGTCTGCGTCTCGCTAAGCCATGGTTCAAGGTTGTCTGCGTCTCGCTAAGCCATGGTTCAAGGTTGTCTGCGTCTCGCTAAGCCATGGTTCAAGGTTGTCTGCGTCTCGCTAAGCCATGGTTCAAGGTTGTCTGCGTCTCGCTAAGCCACGGTTCAAGGTTATCTGCGTCTCGCTAAGCCATGGTTCAAGGTTATCTGCGTCTCGCTAAGCCATGGTTCACGGTTGTCTGCGTCTTGCTAAGCCACGGTTCAAGGTTGTCTGCGTCTCGCTAACCCATGGCGTATCTACGCGCTGTCACCTCTTATTTGCGTCCATGTATTGCGTCCATGTCTTGCGTCATGGCAGTGTCAGTTAATTTAACCAATTCCAGAGAGATTGACGGTGAGGGGGGGTGGTAGTGACGGTGGAAGGGAAGGAGAGAGGGAGGAGGGAAGGAGAAGGGATATATGGATCACGAGGAAGTATACCTGAGTGGTCCTGGATAAAGGATATATTTAACGGAAGAGCGTATATACTGGTGACTCCTGCCCGGCCTAATGGTTCGCCTTGATGGATGGATCGAAACAGAATTTTCACTAAATGGCGGCATGGCGTATTGAACCTGTCTGATGGCCCGTGAGATTTGTCAATCAGATCCCTCCCTCCCACACACACCTCGTGGGTGAATGGATATAACATTCGAGGGGTCGTGGTTCTAACGGCCTGGGTTCGATTCCCGAGGCAGAAACAAATGGGCAGCGTTTTCTTGACCTAGCAGTAAATAGGTATCTGGGAGTTAGACAACTGCAATGGGCTGCTTCCTGGGGATGTGTGTGTGTGTATGCGTTAGAGAAATATATATAGTAGATATAATAGAGAAGAATAGATTGGTTAGAAAGTCGGGGTCCAAGAGCTAATAGCTCCATTCTGCAGGCAGAGGCCAACAGACTCGGGACCCTATACACCAGTCGACAAGGGGGGTGAGAGGTGGGACCCAAGAGTCATGGCTCCACGAACAGGCCAGTACACTCAGCCTTCAAGGTAGAGTCTGAGAGTGTGGTGTGAGAACCAGTTGGGCCAGATTCACGAAGCAGTTACGCAAGTATTTACGAACGTGTACATCTTTCCTCAATCTTTGACGGCTTTGGCTACATTTATTAAACAGTTTACAAGCATGAAAACTTCCCCCAAAACAACTGTTGTTATTGTTATAAACAGCCTCCTGGTGCTTCGGAGCTCATTAACTGTTTAATAATTGTAAACAAAGCCGCCAAAGATTGAGAAAAGATGTACAGGCTCGTGAGTGCTTGCGTAACTGCTTCGTGAATCTGGAACCAGACTCGGGGAGCTGGTTCTCTGGAACCAGCCTCTGGATGATGGCGCCGGTGCCACCTCCAGGGTGCCGGTGCCACCTCCAGGGTGCCGGTGCCACCTCCAGGGTGCCTCCTGCTCCTCCATCTTGTGTGCCAGACCATAAGCAAAGGTGAGTGGATAAGGGTCGCCGGTTCAACTGCTTCCGAATACAACCAAAACTGACGAAAAAACAAATCAATAATAGAGAGTCTGATTTAAGGCTCTCAAGTATTATTCTGCCGTGTGGCGACTCTTGAGAGGTGTAATGCTCGTGACCCTTCACTGCCGTCAGTTGCCCGGTCTAGCGTGCACACACGCGCGTGCACTTACCGAAAAGGAGAGTGTTACACAATCCGCACGCTGCCAATCGATAGACCTTTTCACCTCGGCCACTCAGAGGTCGCGCACTCTAGTGACGTCACGGAGGCCGTGACGTCACGTCTCGTTCATCCAATAGCCTTGCGTTATTTTCGTGTGTGTACGAGGTTGCCTCTAGAGTGACTCGACTGGTCTGTCCAACACTGCACAAACACTCGCCAGCAAAATGAAGGCTTGGCTGAAAATGACCTTTTTTTTTTGGACGAACGTCTTGAATGAACGAAGTATAACTTCGATGCTTCGAAGGAGCGAAGCTTCGAAGGAGCGAAGCTTCGAAGGAGCGAAGCTTCGAAGGAGCGAACCTTTCGAAGGAGCGAACCTTTCGAAGGAGCGAACCTTTCGAAGGAGCGAACCTTTCGAAGGAGCGAACCTTTCGAAGGAGCGAACCTTTCGAAGGAGCGAACCTTTCGAAGGAGCGAACCTTTCGAAGGAGCGAACCTTTCGAAGGAGCGAACCTTTCGAAGGAGCGAACCTTTCGAAGGAGCGAACCTTCGAAGGAGCGAACCTTTCGAAGGAGCGAACCTTTCGAAGGAGCGAACCTTTCGAAGGAGCGAACCTTTCGAAGGAGCGAACCTTTCGAAGGAGCGAACCTTTCGAAGGAGCGAACCTTTCGAAGGAGCGAACCTTTCGAAGGAGCGAAAGGTTTTCCTTCCTTTCCTTCAAAGGTAAATGGCTGATTTTCCTCTTGGTTGTATTTGAGAAGAGACGGAGTGAGTTAATAGGTAAATAACATCAAGCCATTTCGAGTATATGGCACCTGGAAGGGGGGGAGGTAGGATAAGGCTTTGGGATGGGCTGTGGGGGATAGGAAGGAATGGCGCCAAATCACTTGGACGCTCGGGGATTGAACGCCGACCTGCATGAAGCTAGCTAGACCTACCCCCGGCGTTCATCCTTGAACGGCATCAGGTGAGATCGTCTTTCTCCCTACTTCCCTCTCCTTGAGACCCGTTAACATATTTTAACCTGAAAGATTCGCCGTTGTTTAAACTTCTTCAGGTAATCACGTCTCTGATTCGATTGACACTTGTTCACTGAACTTTGTGTGTTTGGAAGTAGCGATTTGCTAATATTTATTTTTAAGCTTAAAGCTGGATAAGCTTAGCAATTGACTCAGTTGATAAAGCAATTGACAAAGCTGTTCCTGGGGTCTTCAGCAACAGCAGTACTGGATGAGGTACTGGAACCGGTTAGGCCAACTATCGCCATGCTATACCCAAACGTTTGGATTGTATCAACAAACATTTTAATGGAATCAGTAACGTTTTTTTCATCAAACGTTGTTATTTGTCAACGTTACAATTTGTGTCAATAAACGTTTTAATTGGCATTAACAAAACTTTCAATGTATTAACAACGTTTGAATCATACCAACAGTTTTAATGGTATCAAACGTTTTAATGTATCCAGAAACGTTTTCATGTATAAAATGCTTTAATTGTATCAAACGTTTGAATTGTTCTAAGAATCATTTGAATGGTATAATAAAAAGTTTTAATGGTATCAACTAACGTTTTTGTTGTATCAAGAAACGTTTTAATAGTATGGACAAACGTTTTTAGTATAACTACAAACTTACATTAATATCACTACACATTTGTGATGACTAGTGTTGAAACCGCTTTATCATCAGCCTGAATATGCTGCTTTATAATAATAATTTATTCATAATATATATATATATATATATATATATATATATATATATATATATATATATATATATATATATATATATATATATATATATATATATGACTTAGACACAGAAAAATCAATAGATTCTTTAGTTGTATTTAAGGTGAATTCAATTTCTTTTTTTATTGTGAATGGTACAGCAAAGAATGTATTCTGGGGGGGGGACGTGCTCTTTTCCCATTTTGAAGAAATCCGTCAAAATACAATTTTTTTATGCAACACCAAGGTGGACAGCGTGAGTGTATTAGCGAGAATACAACCATTGCAGTGGTGTTAGCGAGTGGGGTCATATACCAGTGATTGGGTTGCCAGTGATTGGGTTGCCAGTGATTGTGTTACCAGTGATTGGGTTGCCAGTGATTGGGTTGCCAGTGATTGGGTTACCAGTGATTGGGTTGCCAGTGATTGGGTTGCCAGTGATTGGGTTGCCAGTGATTGGGTTGCCAGTGATTGGGTTGCAGTGATTGTATTACAAGTGATTGTTTTCTAGGCTGAGAGAAAAATAATAAATGTAGACCAGTGAGAGCATGTGAGAGTAGATTGACGGTGGAAGTAAAGCTCTGTAGCACCGGCCACAGCGGCCGTAATACGTCGTTCTAACGTACCCAGGAACGTCCGAACCCAATCCACCCGCTTAACCTAACCTGCCGATGTATAGAAAACGTGGATTTTTCTGACCCTCTGCCTTTTCATGCTACTTTGGAAATAGTACTCTTCGGGGGGGGGGTGAGGGGGGCATAGCGTACAAAGCGTGACGAATTAGTTGAGGAGTTGTCGTAATAGAAGGTCGTCTTTTGACGTAGTACTTAACTAAGTACTTAGTACTTAACTAAGGCCAAAAAATCGTCTTGGTAGAAAATGGTAGCGGCTGTCCAAATTGACATAATGTGCCGTTTTCTGTTTTGGGTCCTCTGGTAGGTAAGGATAAGGGCACTTCAGTACGGTAGTTTCTTGACGTTGGGGAACTTTAGGAAGAGGGACCGAGTTGATCACGCAGGTTGTTACGGGTGAGTTATGGTCATTTTAACTCCAAATGAAAACATCATTTAGTTTTTGACTGTACAACAACGTAACCAGAACACGCGCAGGGGAACCACAGGGACGTGATAGGTCTTCAGAATGTGTCGAGACCGCTCCCTTGGGTTCTGTGACGCAGGTTCAATCCCACCGCACCATCGTAATATTTTCCGTTCCATAATGACAGTTTCCTCAGAGTGCAAGTACACTCTGGTCAGGCTTGGGTGGTGTAGGGTAGAGTGTGAGTGTGTGTGTGTGTGTGTGTGTGTGTGTGTGTGTGTGTGTGTGTGTGTGTGTGTGTGTGTGAGTGTGTGTGTGTGTGTGTGTGTGTGTGTGTGTGTGTGTGTGAGTGTGAGTGTGAGTGTGAGTGTGTGTGTGTGTGTGTGTGTGTGTGTGTGCACCATTATTTATCCCTTGGTCCCTATCCCATTCGTCTTTCTCTTCTTGTCCAATCGCCTCTTTACTTTCTTCTTCTTCCTCTCTCGTCGCATCTGTCTCTCCTGAGGCGTGTGAGTCCTCTCCTACTGTCTTCATCAGTTCACTGCTGTCTCCACACCCTCTCTTCTGTCTTTGTGGCTCTATCTTTCTCTTCTCTCTATCCTCTGTCCTTCCCACCTCGCTTATTCCCGTCTTCCTCTCTTGCCTTCCAATATCGTCCCTTTCTTTGTGTGTGCTGTTTCCTCTTCCATTCTCTTCCCAGGGTCTATCACACTTTTTTTTATATTCCTTACTCAGTCATTCCCTTGTGTCTATCTCCCCCTTCCTGCTTTTTCTCTCCTTGTTTCTTTTCTTCAAGTTTGTGCCACCTCCTCTTCTTTTCTGTTGGTCTCTCCATCCTCCAATATCTCTCTCCATCAACTGCTCTGTTCTACATGGCTTTGCTTGTGTCTCCCTCTTCCTTCCTGTGTCCCCCCTTCCTTCATGTGTCCCCCTCTTCCTTCATGTGTCCCCCTCTTCCTTCATGTGTCCCCCTCTTCCTTCATGTGTCCCCCTCTTCCTTCATGTGTCTCCCTCTTTCTTCATGTGTCCCCCTCTTCCTTCATGTGTCCCCCCTTCCTCCCTGTGTCACCCTTCCTCCCTGTGACTTGCCTGGCGCTCTCTCTCTCTGTCTGTCTCTCTCTCTGTCTCTGTCTCTCCACTTCTCATTCTATCTTCCTCCATTATCTCTACCATCCTATTCAGCTGTAGTAAAAGCAAAACCATTTAAAAAAAATGTTCTGGACTTTGCCTCTGCGGCTCAATTTTTTTTCCCCCTGTGGTGAGGGAAGAGGGAAGGATGGTGGGGAAATGGCGGGGAAGGTCTGGAGGCGGGAGGTGGTGGTGGTGGGGGGGGGGGATTTTTTGAGCACGAGCAATAAATTACAACTTTAATCCTTGCACTGAGTAACTCCCTCCTGGAGGATGTCTTCCGCCTCACGCCTCGCCTGAATACAGCCTCGCGCCACCAGGGCACAAGTTACTGGAGCGTGAGTTCATCTGGTATTCGCCGATTCCGCTTAAAGGAATCACCGGACGCCCGCGCGCTCTGCCAGATTCCCGCGCGGCGCCTCTGGGCCGTCGCGCCACGACAACCCGCATGGCCTCGAGACAGATATCAAAACGGCGATCGCCGCTGACCGCATGTAGCGCTGCGCTATGCGGTAAAGCGGGGCGCCTGCAGTCACCTGTGCTGGTAAGTGAAGCGCGCCTGGCTGCTACGGGATCCGTGGGACGAGAAGAGGATTATGACAGCTGTATATTGGATTCCAACTCCCCCGTTCTCACCGCCGAGCCGACTCTCAATGCGATTATTATGATACGGGGTGTCTGCGGCGGCGCATTACAGCGCTTATATGCGCCAGCCGCCAGGATTAGTTCATTTTTTATGTTTTTTTTATTCTGCTTGTGCGTGTTGAGATGGTTTGATTTGTTATCTCGTCTTTGGAAGGGAATATGGCGGACGAGGGAGTTCCTGGAAACTGATAGAGAGCAGGGGAGGAACGTGAGCAGGTGGGAGGATATTTAGCTGCCTGTAGAGGATTGGATTATGTTGTTTAGGGCAAGTTTGGCATCACATGAGACGGAGGAGGAGCCGTGGTGAAAAGGAAAGAGGCGGCTTGTGGGAGAGAGAGGTGGAACAGACGGCGGGGTGTGGAAGAGAGAAGGTGGAAGAGGAGGCAGCGTGTGGAAAGGGGGATGAATAGTGCGGAAAGAGTGTCTGTGACTATACCACTGTTGATGAGTGACGGGATGAGCAGCCACTTGTGTGAGTGCTTCTTGATGATGATGTCTTAGCATCAGCAGTGTGGGCTGAGTTAAAGTGAGTGTGGGCTGAGTTACAGTGAGTGTGTGCTGAGTTACAGTGAGTGTGCGCTGAGTTACAGTGAGTGTGCGCTGAGTTACAGTGAGTGTGCGCTGAGTTACAGTGAGTGTGTGGGCTGAGTTACAGTGAGTGTGCGCTGAGTTACAGTGAGTGTGCGCTGAGTTACAGTGAGTGTGCGCTGAGTTACAGTGAGTGTGTGCTGAGTTACAGTGAGTGTGCGCTGAGTTACAGTGAGTGTGGGCTGAGTTACAGTGAGTGTGTGCTGAGTTACAGTGAGTGTGCGCTGAGTTACAGTGAGTGTGTGCTGAGTTACAGTGAGTGTGTGCTGAGTTACAGTGTGTGTGGGCTGAGTTACAGTGTGTGTGGGCTGAGTTACAGTGAGTGTGGGCTGAGTTACAGTGAGTGTGGGCTGAGTTACAGTGAGTGTGGGCTGAGTTACAGTGTGTGTGTGTTGAGTTACAGTGAGTGTGCGCTGAGTTACAGTGAGTGTGTGCTGAGTTACAGTGAGTGTGGGCTGAGTTACAGTGTGTGTGGGCTGAGTTACAGTGTGTGTGCAGAATTACAATAAGTATATATATTTTTTAGAGGTTTCAGAGCTAACATTAAAGATGTAGCGAACACATAGGGTACCTTAGCATACTGTAGCGTCAGTGTATTGGCAGAAATACACCGTAGGAGGAAGGTGTATTAATAAGCTTGCTCTGAAGAAACCTCGGACGAGCGTATAATGTAGGTATGATATGGCATTTGAAGGAGAAGAGATGTGTCGCCGAAGTGAATTGTATGCTGAAGGATTGATGGATTAGTGGAGGCAGGAGGAGGATGAGGGGTGGATACAGTGCTGAGGTGGAGAGAAGAGGAACGACGTGAGGTGGAGAGGGAGGTGGATTATACACACATGTACTATACGCGTATAGTACAGGGTTTTGTGTCGGCAGTGTACATGCGGTGAGGAGAGATGGGCTACTGCGGGTATACTGTCAGTGTCAATGATGGGGAGTGTAAGGGGGGGAGGAGGGTAAGGGAGGGAGTGTAAGGGGGAGGGAGTGTAAGGGGGGGAGGGAGTGTAAGGGGGGGTGTGTAAGGGGGGGGGGAGGGAGTGGGGCCGGGCCAACCAGCTGGTGAACTGATCAATAAGGATTGCAAGTCTCTGCCCTATCTCGCTATCGCTGGTGGCTACTGGATGGTATGACTCCCTGCCACACCCACACAGTCTATGACACCCCCCCTGCCAATGACACCCCCCCCCTGCCACACCCACACTGTGTATGACACCTCACATGCCACACCCACACAGTCTATGACACCCCCCCTGCCACACCCACACAGTCTTCAACACCCCCCCCTGCCACACCCACACAGTCTATGACACCCCCCCTGCCACACCCACACTGTGTATGACACCTCACATGCCACACCCACACAGTCTACAACACCCCCCCCTGCCACACCCACACAGTCTATGACACCCCCCCCTGCCACACCCACACAGTCTTCAACACCCCCCCTGCCACACCCACACAGTCTATGACCCCCCCCTGCCACACCCACACAGTCTATGACACCCCCCCTGCCACACCCACACAGTCTACAACCCCCCCCTGCCACACCCACACTGTCTATGACACCCCCCCTGCCACACCCACACAGTCTACAACCCCCCCCCTGCCACACCCACACAGTCTATGACCCCCCCCCTGCCACACCCACACAGTCTATGACACCCCCCCTGCCACACCCACACAGTCTACAACCCCCCCCCCTGCCACACCCACACTGTCTATGAAACCCCCCCCATGCCACACCCACACAGTCTACAACACCCCCCCTGCCACACCCACACAGTCTATGACACCCCCCTGCCACACCCACACTATGACACCCCCCTGCCACACCCACACAGTCTACAACACCCCCCCTTGCCACATCCACACAGTCTATGACCACCCACACAGTCTTCAACACCCCCCCCCTACTACACCCACACAGTCTTCAACACCCCCCCCCCTGCCACACCCACACAGTCTTCAACACCCCCCCTGCCACACCCACACAGTCTACGACACCCCCCTGCCACACCCACACAGTCTACAACACCCCCCCTTGCCACATCCACACAGTCTATGACCACCCACACAGTCTTCAACACCCCCCCCCCTACTACACCCACACAGTCTTCAACACCCCCCCCCTGCCACACCCACACAGTCTTCAACACCCCCCCTGCCACACCCACACAGTCTACGACACCCCCCTGCCACACCCACACAGTCTACAACACCCCCCCTGTCACACCCACACAGTCTACAACACCCCCCTTGCCACACCCACACAGTCTACAACACCCACACAGTCTACAACACCCCCCCCCCTGCCACACCCACACACTCTACAACTCCCCCCTGCCACACCCACACAGTCTACAACACCCCCCCCCTGCCACACCCACACAGTCTATGACACCCCCCCCTGCCACACCCACACAGTCTACAACACCCCCCCCCTGCCACACCCACACAGTCTACAACCCCCCCCCCCTGCCACACCCACACAGTCTACAACACCCCCCCTGCCACACCCACACAGTCTACAACACCCCCCCCCTGCCACACCCACACAGTCTACGACACCCCCCCCCTGCCACACCTACACAGTCTATGACACCCCCCCCTGCCACACCCACACAGTCTACAACACCCCCCTGCCACACCCACACAGTCTACAACACCCCCTGCCACACCCACACAGTCTACAACACCCCCCCCTGCCACACCCAAACAGTCTACAACACCCCCCCTGCCACACCCACACAGTCTATGACACCCCCCCTGCCACACCTACACAGTCTATGACACCCCCCCCCTGCCACACCCACACAGTCTATGACACCCCCCCTGCCACACCCACACAGTCTATGACACACCCCCTGCCACACCCACACAGTCTACAACACCCCCCTGCCACACCCACACAGTCTATGACACCCCCCCTGCCACACCCACACAGTCTACAACACCCCCCCCCTGCCACACCCACACAGTCTAGAACACCCCCCCCCTGCCACACCCACACAGTCTACACTCCCCCCCCCTGCCACACCCACACAGTCTACAACAACCCCCCCCCTGCCACACCCACACAGTCTACAACAACCCCCCCCCCCCTGCCACACCCACACAGTCTACACTCCCCCCCCCTGCCACACCCACACAGTCTACAACAACCCCCCCCCCCCTGCCACACCCACACAGTCTACAACAACCCCCCCCCCTGCCACACCCACACAGTCTACACTCCCCCCCCCTGCCACACCCACACAGTCTACAACAACCCCCCCCCCTGCCACACCCACACAGTCTACAACAACCCCCCCCCTGCCACACCCACACAGTCTACAACACCCCCCCCCCTGCCACACCCACACAGTCTACAACAACCCCCCCCCCCTGCCACACCCACACAGTCTACAACAACCCCCCCCTCCCCTGCCACACCCACACAGTCTACAACAACCCCCCCCCTGCCACACCCACACAGTCTACAACAACCCCCCCCCCCCTGCCACACCCACACAGTCTACAACAACCCCCCCCCCCTGCCACACCCACACAGTCTACAACAACCCCCCCCCCCTGCCACACCCACACAAAGTAAAAAAAATAAATATTATTAACAATTATGACATGAGCCCCTGTAATAAATAATCACTGTGGAACAATGAACCAAATATCACCTACTAAGAAGTAGAGGATTAATCCCAAGACAATCACCACTATAACCAAAGCAGTTCGCGGTAGACTTGGTATTCGGCCAGTTTCACCAAGCAGTTACGCAAGCACTTACGATCGTGTACATCTTTCCTCAATCTTCGACGGCTTTGGTTACATATATTAAACAGTTTACAAGTATGAAATCTTCCCAATGAACTGTTGTGATTGTTATAAACAGCCTCCTGGTGCTTCGGAGCTCATTAACTGTTTAATAAATGTAAACAAAGCCGTCAAAGTTTGAGGAAAGATGTACACGTTCGTAAGTACTTGCGTAACTGCTTCGTGAATCTGGCACTCAGATCCCCGCAAGGTGTTGGCGCTCCTGTGCACCCAGAGAGCACATCCACCCCCCCTGCTCAAGGCTGCCGTGTGCTCAATGCTGTTGAGAGCCTCGTTCACTGAACTACAAGCTGTTGATTGGAGAGAGCACATGATACTAAACTGCTAGAAGGATCATGTTGGTAAACGCTCGTTTATCTCTGCTTTATAGATTGAAAAGTTCAGTCATTAAGTCTCAGTGAACTCCTACACCCAACCCCCGTAACCCCTGAACCTCTGCAACCCCTATCCTAGCAATCCTCCACCCCCAGTATCGTCCACCATCGTAACCCTTCCCCCTTTCAGCAATCCCCAGCTAACCCCCGCCAGCTAACCCCCCCTGCTAAACCCCGCCCTGCTAACCCCCCTGCTAAACCCCCCCCTGCTAAATCCCCACAGCTAACCTCTCTCCAGTTAACCCCCCCCTCCCCCAGCAATCCCCCCTCCAGCTACCCCACCCTCCAGCTAACCCCCCACCCCTCGCAACAACCCCCCCCCCCTCTCCCAACAGCCCCCCCCCTTTCCCAACAACCCCCCCCCTCCACCAACAACCCCCAGCAACCCCCACCCCCCCCACCCCTCCCAGCAAACCCCTTTTCATCACACTGTGATCCAACGCTTGGACGTATCTAATTCAAGCTATTAAATCAGTTCAACCAAATCCCCCCCCCAAAAAATCACACGATCCTGCATATATAAATGACTTAGTTTATAAAGCAACTGTTAAGCATATTATTGATTTGCCCCGAGAAAAGGTTATAAAAGGAGAATTATAAGACTTATAATGAGAAGAATAAGATTTATAATTGAGAGTGTCACTATCATGCCCCCGCGGCCTGCTCTATCTCGCCTGGTCTCCTTCACTGCCTCGGACCTGACCTCTCCTCCCCGGCCCAACCACCTTCTGCCAAAACACTCTCGTTATCCCTTTTTTTTTCTCTCGTAGATCTGTGCGAGGAGAGAGGCTCAAATAGGCCTTTATATACACACAGTTTAACGACATCCTGTACGGTATAGTGTAGGTATAATTGGTGCTTCGTGTGTGGTGTTTCCACGCGGCGCCCCACTTGGAGTATTGGATCTGATCATTAATTGTTATCAGATGATAGAGTTCGATCCCCATGTATAGCCTCTTGACACACAAGTCGCTTATCACAGTCGACCCGATGGCTCTAGAGCGACCGCTGTTTCGGAGGCGACGGCGGGTCTTTGGGAAGGCCGTTCCCAAGGGAGGTTAGCTCGCTTGAAGGTTGTTCTTCTACAGCAGAGCCGAAGACGAGAAGTGTTGCGTATGATCTGCAGTCTTCAGCAGGGCGACGTTGGTTGCAGGCTTGCGGCATGGAGGGTGGGGATTTCGTGGCCTTCGTCAGGGCCGCCTTCAGCGTCAGAACGCGGTGGCGGCCACTCCACTTCGAGTGCGGTGGGGTTGACAAAGGTCTTCCACTCCTCCGGGTCCCGACAGGATGGAGCTCAGATGCAAAGATAATGATTTATCACGAAACAAAAAGATAGAATGCAGCAATGATAGATTATATATTTTTAATGTAAATTCAGATCTCCCGAGGACCTCCTTTAGGAGTTCCTTAGGACGTCCGGAAACAGTATATCCATTGCAGTAAGATGTTCCACGCATCTATTAGTATCTCCGTAGATATCTACCAGTATCTCCTGAGGAGTGAGGTCTAGCTCTTCATGCCCCGACTACCACCATTATTGTACCTATGCGTTATAATTTAACTATTCTAACGTAAAAATTCATTGTCGAATCCAACCTTAAAGTTGTAAAGTAAATTTTGAGCAAATCCACAAGGGCCGTGACGAGGATTCGAGCCTGCGTCCGGGAGCATCCCAGACACTGCCTTAATCGACTGATTAAGGCAGTGTCTGGAATGCTCCCGGACGCAGGTTCGAATCCTCGTCACGGCCCTTGTGGATTTGTTCATTTGATGCATCACGTTAGTGTGATTTCTGTGTGTAAATTTTGAGCATATCGTGGGCCAGTGGTTTAAGGCGTGTGTGTGTGTAGGAATACCTAAGGTGAAGGTTCGAATCCTTCACATGGCTCCAATTGATTTCCTCATTGATAACAATTGTGTAACTAGCTTCATAAGTTGGTCACTTGCTTAGCTAAATGAACTAATGGGTTCAGTTCCTGTGTGCCTCTGTAACCCTCTCCATCACCCCCACACGGGATGGGTATGGGGTGCATAATAAAGGTATAATGATCATTGATTAATCACGTTAATATAAGTTCTTTATGCGCGCTGTTTTCGTCTTTGTAACCATCTTCCCTACACACTATCTTCACTATAACTATCTAAATCCATCACCATCGTCACCTTCCCTATCCTTCACCTTCTGTACCCTTCACGACTTTCCCCTCTTTCACATTTCCGACTCATCATCACCTTACCTATTCATCATCATCTTCACTATCTTTCATCGCGCTGACCCATCACCATCTTCACAATCCTTCATCACCTTCCGTAAACTTTACCTATCCATCTCCACCTCCCCCTGTCCTTCAAGAGCTTAATTCGCAATCCTTTGCCACCTTCCCTATCCCTTACCCAAATGTCCTATCCTTCTCCACCTTCCCTACCACTCATTACCTTCCTTACCCTTTATCATCTCCCTTCCCTTCATCACTTCTCTACCCATCACCACCCTCACAACCCTTCTCCCCCTCCCCTTCCCTGCCCTTCACTTTCCCTACCATTCATGCACAACCTTTCCTGTTCTTCACCAAGTTCTCTACCCTTCATCTTCCCTTTCATCACTCTCAGTATCCTTCACTACTTCCCTCTCCTTTGCATTTCCTTCCCTTCACCCACACCTTCCTTACCCATCACTACCTTCCCTACCTATCACCACTATCCTACAGACATCCCTGTAATCTTAGTGATTATGGAGTGTTTAGTGAGACTAGCAATTAGTATAATATACTACTTACTTACATAGGATGGGGCGTGCCCCCGACCCTCCTATGACCGTCAGCCAACACACACCAGTCACCCTGCAAAGTTTAGTGGGCCAAGCCCTTTGCGTCTGAAACCTTCCTCTCCCCTTAAAACAGACAAATATTATCTTATTGATATAGATGTTTGTGGTATGGGAATATCCGAGGATATTCCTTTGGATATTCAATGGTTTCGTTTGGCATTTTGCAAGGCCTCCTGGCAATATCCCATGCAACATGGTCAGTAAAATAGGTCATATGTTTGTGGTACAGAAATGAAGCAATTCTGACCATAGCTTGCATGGTCATTCCTGCCATAGTCTTCTCCCTCAGGGAAGGGAACTATCAGGATAAGGATTTGGGATGGGACGGGAGGGAAGGAATGGTACCCAACCACTTGGTGGACGATCGGGGCTTGAACGCAGACCCGCATGAAGCGAGACGGTGACCCGTGGCTGTTGTTGTTTTTAGATTCAGCTACTCAGAACAAAGGCTCTAAGCAGCACGGGCTATGGTGAGCCCGTAGTCGCTGGGCCCGACTTACAGGGCGTCTCTACTCTGGATCGTCTCACGGTCACTGTAATATGGATGGCATACCTGGGGCGGAGGACCTTTGGAGAGCTATGGTTCCCCTAAGCCACGCCCATTGACCTAAATCCCCGCCCACCGACGTAAGCCCCGCCCACGTGAACGTTCACTCTTAACGAAAGTATCTTGAATTGCAAACGCTTCATAACCAACATCTAAATGCTAAAAAAAAAGTTCACTACGGGCTCACCATAGTCCGTGCTACTTGGAACTTGTTCCGAGTAGCTGAATCTATAACAACAATAACAGTCTAAATGCTTTCCAAGTTCAATACAATTAAAATAAATTATTAAACAAAATCTCTATAATCCTTAGAATAAAATGATCAGTATATTATCCAAATTTCAGAAATAAAAAAAAGAATTTTTTTTTTTGCATTTTTATTTTAGATAAATGTAAAATGTTGAGGTAATTCTCGTCACTGTTGGGTCACTGTTGGGCACTGTTGGGTCACGGGGTCAAAGGTCATGAGGTAGGAGTAGTCGTGCCAAGCTCTGGAGGGCAGAGTCATACAAGCAGCCTATTTATATTTAATATGGAGGATTATACAGCCACCATGGTGGAGGATTATATATCCTGGCCACCATGGTGGAGGATTATATTCGAGCTATCATTTACTCTTCACTCATCACATTGAATCATCACGTGCACTTGGCACTTCGTAGATAACCAAACAGTTCCTCTCGTTCTTGTGACAGTATGTACTACTGGAGGCTCCGGAAAGCTCCTGGGGGCTTCTGGAGGCTCCAGAAGGCTACTGGAGGGCCCTGAAGGCTACTGGAGGGCCCTGAAGGCTACTGGAGGGCCCTGAAGGCTACTGGAGGGCCCTGAAGGCTACTGGAGGGCCCTGAAGGCTACTGGAGGGCCCTGAAGGCTACTGGAGGGCCCTGAAGGCTACTGGAAGGCCCTGAAGGCTACTGGAGGGCCCTGAAGGCTACTGGAGGGCCCTGAAGGCTACTGGAGGGCCCTGAAGGCTACTGGAGGGGGTTCTAAAGGCTACTGGAGGGCCCTGAAGGCTACTGGAGGGGGTTCTAAAGGCTACTGGAGGGCCCTGAAGGCTACTGGAGGGGGTTCTAAAGGCTACTGGAGGGCCCTGAAGGCTACTGGAGGGCCCTGAAGGCTACTGGAGGGGGTTCTAAAGGCTACTGGAGGGCCCTGAAGGCTACTGGAGGGGGTCCTGAAGGATACTGGAGAGCCCTGAAGGGTACTGGAGGATCCTTGAGGCTCCTGGAGGCTACTGGAGGCTACTGGAAGCTACTGGATGCTCTTGGAGGCTACTGGATGCTCTTGGAGGCTACTGGATGCTCTTGGAGGCTCCTGGAGGCTACTGGAGGCTACTGGAAGCTACTGGATGCTCTTGGAGGCTACTGGATGCTCTTGGAGGCTACTGGATGCTCTTGGAGGCTCCTGGAGGCTACTGGAGGCTACTGGAAGCTACTGGATGCTCTTGGAGGCTACTGGATGCTCTTGGAGGCTACTGGATGCTCCTGGAGGCTCCTAGAGGCTCCCGGACGCTCCTGGACGCTCCTGTTGGCTCCTGGAGGCTCCTGGATGCTCCAGGAGGCTCCTGGCCTACCTGCACCAGCGTTTCTTGTCTATCATGTGCCATGTTTACATGTGGCGATATCCCTCCCGCCCTCTACCACCTGTGTGTTGGTGGACCGGAACCAGCAGCGAAGTTCGTTGTGTCCAATCGTTGTTTCCAATCGTTGTGTCCAATCGTTGTGTCCAGGCGTTGTGTCCAGGCGTTGTGTCCAATCGTTGTGTCCAATCGTTGTGTCCAGGCGTTGTGTCCAATCGTTGTGTCCAATCGTTGTGTCCAATCGTTGTGTCCAGGCGTTGTGTCCAGGCGTTGTGTCCAATCGTTGTGTCCAATCGTTGTGTCCAGGCGTTGTGTCCAATCGTTGTGTCCAGGCGTTGTGTCCAATCGTTGTGTCCAATCGTTGTGTCCAATTGTTGTGTCCAGGCGTTGTGTCCAATCGTTGTGTCCAGGCGTTGTGTCCAATCGTTGTGTCCAGGCGTTGTGTCCAATCGTTGTGTCCAATCGTTGTGTCCAATCGGACAGATATATTTGTGTTTAGTTTTGCCATGTATCTACGCGGGATAATTTTTTCCGTCATGATCTATACATGTTTGGTGTAAAAATTTCTGGGTGAAATTTTACCTGAGCATTACTGAGGAATAATCCGCCAGTTAAGATTGTTAAGATGTTTTAAGTATGATTTAAATGAAGTTTTTTGTAAGAGTTGAATGAAGCTGAATTGTATGAACTTCTACTCTGTCTCTGAAAATGTTGACAGGCTCAGCGAAACGCATCTCTATAATCATTAAGCCATTATAAAATTGTAAAATGATAATTGGAAAGTAAATTTTTAAATTTTGCCCTCAAGAGAAGAATAAAATAAATATATATAGAAGATTAATGCTAAAATCGTTGATCTCTCGCTTTTTCGCAATTTTAATGTCATTAAATATTTAACGACATTAAAAAATGACATAAAATATAAAATTATATCATTTAATTATTAAATTATTAATTAATTATTAATTAATTATTAAATTATTAAATTATTAATTAATTATTTAAATATCATTATATTATATCATTTAAAAAAATATTAAATTTGTTTATAAATCTCATTATTATTTGTATTATTTCTGCAAAACTAAAAAAAATGAAAATACATTCCTAAACCAACCAAAGTTATCGAGTCATGAATTCCATTGGTAGCATGAAGCGGAGTCCATCTCTGACATACATCTCCCTGGCTCAGCGCGTCAGCACTCTGAGACGAGGACATTAACTAACCGACACACACACACGGATATATATCCCACAAAGCTCTTGCTGTGTATTATTCTTAGCGCTGAGCATCCGGACATTTCCATAATTCTGACTCCTCCGCAGGCGGCCGACCCCCAGACGGGGCCCTCTCACGTTCCTCGCGGGGCCCATTTGTCCCCGCCGGCGTGGGGAGTAGTGTGGAGGCTTCTGCTAATTCAAGCTCCGTCGAGGTGGGTGGGTGTGTGTGTGTGTGGGTGTGTGTGTGTGTGTGTGTGTGTGTGTGTGTGTGTGTTTACTAGTTGTGTTTTTGCGGGGGTTGAGCTTTGCTCTTTCGGCCCGCCTCTCAACTGTCAATCAACTGTTTACTAACTACTAACTTACTATTTGTTTTTTTCCCCACACCACACACACCCCAGGAAGCAGACCGTGACAGCTGACTAACTCCCAGGTACCTATTTACTGCTAGGTAACAGGGGCACTTAGGGTGAAAGAAACTTTGCCCATTTGTTTCTGCCTCGTGCGGGAATCGAACCCGCGCCACAGAATTACGAGTCCTGCGCGCTATCCACCAGGCTACGAGGCCCCTACTACACACACACACACACACACTGTGTGTGTGTGTGTGTGTGTGTGTGTGTGTGCGCGCGCGTGTGTGTCAGCATCACAGCAGCTAGGATGCACAGACCCCTAGAATGCACAGACCCTAGGATGCACAGACCCCTAGGATGCACAGACCTTAGGATGCACAGACTCCTAAGAAGCACAGATCACACTATACTCACATAGATGTATTCACCGGCAAGAAAAAAGTTCGTTCCAACTTATTAGACTTCGCTTAATCAATAGTGCCAGGCTGAAAAAGCCTTGAACATACAAGTCCCGAGATATGAGCCTGATCATGGAGCCGTTTAAGTCCATAGTATACCCAGAAGCTAGATATAATCCGAATGAAGGAATCGTACAAGATTTTAACTCAGCAGTTAGGGCCGAGGATACGTCCATTAAGTTACATACATAATGATGGATTTAAAGATAAGAGATAGTACATACAATACCTAAAGCCACTAGTACGCATAGCGTTTCGGGCAAAACGGGATATCATGGGTGGATATCAAGGATGGGATATCAGTGGCATTTATAAACCCCCTGCAAGAGCGACAGGCCTTGTAAACAGTTTTAAAACATCGAAATGGGATTAGGGATAGCAACGTGATAACCACATTGATTGCTATCGAGTCCTGCCATTAAAGTCACCTGTGAGGATTTCTGCCAATACCAGCCACTTACCCTCACCCAGCAAGGCCTGGCAGCTGAGTGGACAGCGCTTCGGATTCGTAGTCCTGAGGTTCCGGGTTCGATCCCCGGTGGAGGCGGAGACAAATGGGCAAAATGTTTCTTTGACCATGATGACCCTGTTATCTAGCAGTAAATAGGTACCTGGGAGTTAGTCAGCTGCTACGGGCTGCTTCCTAGGGGAGGGGGTGTAACAAAATGGAGGCCTGGTCGAGGACCGGGCCGCAGGGACGCTAAGCCACGAAATCATCTCAAGATAATCCCAAGATAAGACCACGGTGGGATCCCCTCAGGCACCCTGTATCCATCCACCACCAAAGTTATGATACAACTCTGAAAAAGACACAAACACAGTTCATGTAAGTGCTAAAAAGCTCACTAAATTCTGTATCCACCATAAGAATGAAGTGAATTTCCAAGACGACCCAAAAAAAACAGACTGAATTAAAATATTTTGCGACATTTATCAGGTGTAAGAACTGCTTGCATATACAGCTAATTTTATGCACTACCTGTGTCAATTAAAAATATATAGATGCCAGAATACATATCTCTTCGAATCTTAAACTGACGAAGAATGCTCGAATGCTTGTCCTAGTGAAGTTTGGTTATCCGGATTGCGTCTATAATTTCCAGTGGGTGATATCCGGACGCTGGTGGTATCCGGACGCTGGTAGGTGATAGCATGAACTGCTCTTGGTAAACAAACTTCCTTATGGATGAAAGTCTGAATACTGAATCTCGCTCAAATGAGGAGCATATGAAATCGCTTTTTTTATCAATACATGAGGTACATCTGAATGGTGGGGTACAGATAAAGAGGATTATCAGACACATACTTAAAAGGAATGTTGAGTTTAATGAGATTGTAGGCATTGTTGCTCAGCCATTTATCATATAAGGAGTGAGTTGGTATGTCGGCACCAGTCAAAAGGGTGTTAACAGCACTAAAAATTTGTCTCTGAGCAATGCAGGAGATGTAGGGTCTCTCATATATGAAATCGCTTTTTTTTTTTTTATTAACACATTAGGTACATCTGCATTAGTGCAGCTGCCCTAGACTATATGAAGTGGAGTACAGTGTGTCAAAAAAGCTAACTAGGTTATGCTAAGAAATCCCCATCACACAGGATGGTTAGTCATACAGAGGCATGTGATAAGCGGTCTGCACTGGCAGACTCCGGATGCATTTTGAGGATATCATCAACACAAGATTGAATAAGGTAGCAGTGATAATACAAGTCCCCATCTCGCAGGATAGATAGTCATACAGAGCCATGTGTTTAATAGCCTGCACTGGCAAATTTTGGGTATACTGTGAGGATATCTTCAAGAATACGAGAGTGAATAAAGTAATTGCAAAGCTCCAGGTACCTCATGCCAACTGGTCTGAAAGGTCTAATAACTGGGCATTCAGTGATGTAGTGCGGGAGATCGTGCCGTAGTTCCTGCTCACAGAGTTTGCACCTGGAGTGCTCAGGATTGGGAGACCCGTCACCTGCAGCCACCTGCCACAGGTAACGGTAACCCAACCTGATCCTTGCAACCACTGTGTCGCACAGTCTAGTGGACGTTTTGTGCTGTCCATAGATGTAGGTTTCAGATCTGAACAAATCATAGCTTTTTATACTAGTACTTTCAGGTCGTTGGGAGTCAGTAAGTTCTTTCCTATCAGATCTGAATGTTTGGACCAATACAGTTTTGACAGCAGAGATGGGGATACCTAGATCTAATTCAACTTCAAACTTGTTACACGCTAATTTGGCTGCAATGTCTGTCTCATTATGATGGGTTATATTTATGTGTGAAGGTATCCATACAAAGGAGATTCGAGACCCTTTACTCTGTGCATCAATTAGGTCATTTATAATTGGGAGTATGAGGTTCTTGCTGTCGATCTTCCAAGAGAAGTTTTCGATTGCTTGAAGAGCAGACTTTGAATCGCAGAATATTATTCCTCCTCCAATATTTTTTAATGTGCTGGTTGCTAAATGTAATGCTGCTAGTTCTGCTTGTGTGGAGGTCAGCCAGTTGTTTAACCTGACACTGACAGACTTTGTGCAGATATTATTTCTATAAAACCTACATGCCGCTGCAGTCCGTCCAGTAGAAGACTGGACTGAGCCGTCGGTGTAGACACAGTGCTCGTGAGATCTTAGACTCTCGATGGAGGAGGCAATTGTTTCAAGAGTGACAGCTTTGAGTAGAGCAAGATTCTCATTATCTTTCTTGGTGACAGGTGTGTATGATACTTGAATGGTGGGGTACAGATAAAGAGGAATATCAGAGACTGGTAGATTGCACTTAAAAGGAATGTTAAGTTTAATGAGATTGTAAGCATTGTTTCTCAGCCAATTATCATAAAAGGAGTGAGTTGGTATGTCGGCACCAGTCAAAAGGGTGTTAACAGCACTAAATAATTTGTCTCTGAGCAATGCAGGAGATGTAGGATCTCTCATGACTTTAAGACAGAAGGTAGTGTTAACTTGCATTATCAATCGCTGGGGGATGCATTATATAAAACTCTGGGGATCTAGAACATCCCATTTCATTTATGATAAGGATATGTGGAATGTATCCGACAGAGGTTTGGAGATCTGTTGATATTGCACCTGACATGTGACAATGAAAACCGGACAATTTTGTTATGAATCCTGCAGACCGGATGATTAACCAACTATCCCAAGGCAGGACTTCGACGTCGACCAGGGAGGCCTGGACGACGACCGGGCCGCGGGGTCGCTAATCCCCGAAATCACCTCAAGATAACCTCAGCTTAGCCCGTGCTCGGGTCGGACTAGAGCGCAACATTGCTGTCTCAGTGTTTGACAATTGATGTAAGTTGACTTTGTCGTTTGAGGTGCATGAGCGTAAATATGATGTTTATGAATGTTGAATGTTGTCCTTAACACAGAAAAAAGTCCGGATAAAATATTTCACCCGTGAATCCTTACAATCAAAATTAATTTATTTGCCCTTTTTTCCCTGTCGTTGACATACCTGGAGCTATGACCTCGTAGTAACCATCCTCCGAAAAAGGACGAATCTTAACAGTACGAACGACAGATATCTTCAAGGTAAGCTCCAGGTCTTCACCTGTGATAACGTTCCACTTGCCAACAGCCTTTGGGGTCAAGCTCGTGTTATCCAACTATGGCTATCATATGACACACGCTGGCAAAAGGAAATTGACCTTTCAAAACAAAGCAATCACTGCCTGGAAACGGCACATTACCATCGGATATCGGGCTCACCATAACCCGTGCTACTTGGACAATTTTGTTCTAGGTAGTGACTCTTAAACAGCAACAACATACCATAGGATCTCAGGCCACATTCTTCCCTTCCAGCACTACTGTCTTAAGTTCTTATGTTATTAATTAATATTCCTCGTGTTCTGAATCTAATTACATTTCCTTTATTAGTACAATTATTGAGAAAATCAACTGGAGTTGCGAGGCGATTCGAACCCGCAACCAAGAGACACACTGTCTCAGCCTCTACCACTGTACCACCCTGACCAGTAATATAATGGGGGTATAGCCTGGTACAGTGGTAGATGTTGCTGCTGGCAATGCCTTTGTCGCGGGTTCGAGTCGCCTCACAGCTCCAGTGGATTTTAGCATTGGATTGTATCATACTAACATCACGTTAGTTGTATTTCTTTGTTTTCATACAGTTAACAAATTGTATTTCTG
This sequence comes from Procambarus clarkii, assembly GCF_020424385.1. NCBI lineage: Eukaryota > Metazoa > Arthropoda > Malacostraca > Decapoda > Cambaridae > Procambarus > Procambarus clarkii. The sequence goes on from NW_025570409.1 coordinate 31,073, forward strand.
AGAAGAAGTACATAGTGTGTATCTACACTATACGGGGTTTACTTATTGGGGTTAGACTTGTTCCGCGCGCGCGCGCGCACACACACACACACACACACACACACACACACACACACACACACACACACACACACACACACCAAAATGAGCCACAGAGACATTAGAAAGAACTTTTCAGTGTCAGAGTAGTTAGTAAATGGAATGCATTAGGCAGTGATGTGGTGGAGGCTGACTCCATACACAGTTTCACATGTAAATATGACAGAGCCCAGTAGGCTCAGGAATCTGTACACCAGTTGATTGACGGTTGAGAGGCGGGACCAAAGACCTCAACCCCCCGCAAGCACAAATAGGTGAATACACACACACACACACACACACACACACACACACACACACACACACACACACACACACACACACACACACACACACACACACACACACTGTAATAAGTACACACAAACACACAGGATACCCCAAGGTCCCAGTGGCGCAATCGGTTAGCGCGCGGTACTTATACGACAGTGTCTGAGCCATGCCGAGGTTGTGAGTTCGAGCCTCACCTGGGACATTCCTTTAAGGTGATCCGTGACGCGCTAATTAGCACCTCACAACTAACCGGTGAGTGAGTGATCGATCACAGGTTCGATCCTCCGCCGATTTGGACACGTTGATGCGTCTGCTGGAAATAGTTGCAACCAGTTGAATGAACGTTCATTCCACTTTATATCCAGTAGGATCTTGTTCCGTTCGGGAATTCAAACTACAAACAGCATTTTTAGTAGTTTCAAAGCGTTATATGACAGAGTGCTGGGAAGACGGGACACCACGAGCGTAGCTCTCATCCTGTAACTTAGGTAATTACACTTAGGTAATTACACACACACACACACACAGTACCACACTCGTGTGTATGCAGGTGGCATAAAATACATCGCCAAATCTCGCCAATCTCCATGAAAATCATGCCATTTTGTCCCCCCCCCCCTGCTAGTTATGCATAAATCAGAGGCCACCGACCCTCGTTAACAAGGACTGGACTGCCACGTAGCATCCCCGGTGATGAACAAGCCATTAAGGTCTAGGTATTTAGCTTTACAATTGTAAACAATTTGTATAGAGTCGGACGACCATGTCGGTACGAAGGACATCATGGTAATATGGTGGTAGGGACAATATTACTGGTGGTCAACAATACTGGAACCCCTAACACAAATCCTATATATATATATATATATATATATATATATATATATATATATATATATATATATATATATATATATATATATGCGAACAAGCCTGAATGGTCCCCAGGACAATATGCAACTGAAAACTCACACCCCAGAAGTGACTCGAACCCATACTCCCAGATGCCACGCAACTGGTATGTACAAGACGCCTTAATCCACTTGACCATCACGACCGGACATAATGAGGTGATAGCCGAGGCTATTTGAACCACCCCACCGCCGGCACTCGGATAGTAATCTTGGGCATAGCATTTTACCAAATCACCTCATTCTTTGGGGCACACGTGAGGAACACAAATGCGAACATTCAAATAGCCTCGGCTATCACCTCATTATGTCCGGTCGTGATGGTCAAGTGGATTAAGGCGTCTTGTACATACCAGTTGCGTGGCATCTGGGAGTATGGGTTCGAGTCACTTCTGGGGTGTGAGTTTTCAGTTTTTATATATATATATATATATATATATATATATATATATATATATATATATATATATATATATATATATATATATATATATTAACCCACTTTCCCGTTATTAATACATTGACTCTAACTTCCCCCAAGACCCAATACAAACAGCTCCATGTGGAAAAATATATATATATTATGCATTTTTAGGCCAAATGTTGTATATGTATTTTCTGTTATCGGCCTACGAGAGGTTAACAAGGCTGTTGGTGTATGGTTTCTGCAGCTTTAGCTGATGTGGCGGGCCACATCCCTGACCTAATATTACTTGTGCTATTATGTCTCTTATAATTACAATTGAGAAAATTAGTATCGGAGCCATGAGAAGGATTCGAACCCACACTCTTGGGTGCACTCCCAAGTACACGTCTTAGACCACTAAACCACGACATGGTCAAGAGTACTGCAACTTGGGATTCAACTGAATCATCTAATGGTTTTTTTTTTTTGCAGGCTTCCACTGAAGCCCAATTAGGGTTCTCAGGCATTTTGACCGACCCAACCCACTCTGGCGAGGGTCCAGGAGCCCAGGCTGGGCTTCCCAGCACCTAGCCACTCTCTCCCAGCACCTAGCCACTCTCTCCCAGCACCTAGCCACTCTCTCCCAGCACCTAGCCACTCTCTCCCAGCATCTAGCCACTCTCTCCCAGCATCTAGTCACTCTCTCCCAGCACCTAGCCACTCTCTCCCAGCACCTAGCCACTCTCTCCCAGCACCTAGCCACTCTCTCCCAGCACCTAGCCACTCTCTCCCAGCACCTAGCCACTCTCTCACAGCACCTAGCCACTCTCTCCCAGCACCTAGCCACTCCCAGCACCTAGCCACTCTCTCCCAGCACCTAGCCACTCTCTCCCAGCACCTAGCCACTCCCAGCACCTAGCCACTCTCTCCCAGCACCTAGCCACTCTCTCCCAGCACCTAGCCACTCTCTCCCAGCACCTAGCCACTCTCTCCCAGCACCTAGCCACTCTCTCCCAGCATCGTAAGTGCGTTATCATCACTACCTAATTCATCCTTAAGTAAAGAACCAATCACCCCAAGAAAGGAAAATTCATCAAAACAAAATATGTCGGTCAAGAAAGACAAATAATACTTGTGTTGACGTTTTTGCAACACTGTGTTGTCTTGGGGGTGGGGGTTGAGTGGGGCTTTTCAGTAACACTGGGCAATGGGGTGGGACAGCTGTGGGGTGGGGCTACAACTCACGAAGGGCTTGTGTGAGTGTATATATTGCAAGCTCGACCTTACCTGCAGCTGCCGGGTTCCGCCCCCCGGCGCAGTTTGTAGTGGGAATTAATAATAAGACCTTTTGCCTGATGTCTCGTGTGCTCGCAACCGGTGTTTGTGTGTGTGGCCTTCCGTCGCGTGTGTGTTTGTCACTATTTCACCCTTAAAACCATATATATATATATATATATATATATATATATATATATATATATATATATATATATATATATATATATATATATATATATATATGACAATGTCAGACCACGAAGGAAAAATGAAACAGGAAATTTCCTTAAGTACTTTCGTATATTAAATACATCTTCAGAAGGTGTATTTAACTTCAGACCTTCTGAAGATGTATTTAATATACGAAAGTACTTAAGGAAATTTCCTGTTTCATTTTTCCTTCGTGGTCTGACATTGTCACATTCTTAATCACGTGTTTATTTTCGTGATATACACACACACATATATATATATATATATATATATATATATATATATATATATATATATATATATATATATATATATATATATATATATAATATACATACATATATATCGGGTTGAAACTACTGACGGTTTTGGCCTCTACCACCTCTTCCTCAGTAAGCTTGTTCCAACCGTCTACCACTCTGTTCGTAAAAGAAAACTTTCTAATATTTTATCGGCACCTTTGTTTCCTTAGCTCGAATCCGAGTCCTCTTGTTCGTGAAGTTGCTGGTTTTAGGAATTCCTCTTTTGTCAATTTAATCGATTCCTGTGAGTATTTTGTAAGTGGTGATCATATCTCCTTTTTTTCCTTCTATCTTCTAGTTTTGGCATGGTTAACGCCTCCAGTCTCTCCTCGTAACTCTTGCTTTTCAGTTCCGGAAGCCATTTTGTAGTAGGCCTTTGACACATTTTCCAGTTTCTTTATGTTCTTCTTGAGATTTGGGCACCATCAACTGCTGCATATTCCAATTTTGGTGTGACAAAAGCCATGATTTTTAGTATTTCGCCATCCTTATAATTAAAAACGAGTCTAAAGTGTGTGTGTGTGTGTGCGTACGTGCGAATTTAGCCATGCCTAGGTGCGCCAAAATCAGCTGTCTTCTCACAAGGAAACAAACGGATCGTGCCAAGATCCGTTACCTTCTCACAGGCAAAGGAACAGAACGTGGCTTCTCGACTCGGGTCTCCAAGACTTGACCCTGAGAGTCGCCACACCTGCGTCTATGCATCATCAATTCTCATGCTAGCGAGCCCTTCCTGCATTATCAAACTCTTCCCCCTCTCCATGATCCCTCTATTGCAACAGGTAATGGTGAAGAAGATGCTTTTGATGGTGACGGATGCCTGAAAGTGGATGTGATGGTGTGATGGCTTGAGGTGGATTGTACGTGATAGTGGTGGTAGATGCTTGTTATGGTGAGTTAGAATGGTGGTGATAGCCAGTATGACTACAGTACTTGGAAGGGATATGAGGACAAGGAGCTGGGATATGAAGACGAGGAGCTGGGATATGAGGACAAGGAGCTGAGATAGGACGAGGAGCTGGGATATGAAGACGAGGAGCTGGGATATGAAGACGAGGAGCTGGGATATGAAGACGAGGAGCTGGGATATGAAGACGAGGAGCTGGGATATGAAGACGAGGAGCTGGGATATGAGGACGAGGAGCTGGGATATAAGGACAAGGAGCTGGGATATAAAGACAAGGAGCTGGGATATGAGGACAAGGAGCTGGAATATGAGGACAAGGAGCTGGAATATGAGGACATGGAGCTGGAATATGAGGACAAAGAGCTGGGATATGAGGACAAGGAGCTGGGATATGAGGACAAGGAGCTGGAATATGAATGGTGGTGATAGATGCTAGAAATGGGGGACTTGGGATGGTGGTACTCTCGACAACATAGTTACTAAAAGTACTTTCATTTTAGAAGGACGGACTGTACTTGTGCAGCTGCCCTAGACTATATGAAGGGGAGTAGTGTCAAGAACCATCAACATGTTGATGAACATCCCCATCACACAGGATGGTTAGTCATACAGGGACATATGATCAGTAGTTTGCACTGGCAAACTCTGGGTGCATTATGAGGATATCATCAAGAACACGAGAGGTAATAAAGCTCCAGCTATCTCATTGCAGCAAGTGTGAATGGTCTAAATAACTGGGCATTCGGTGATGTAGTGTGGGAGATCATGCCGCAGTTCCTGCTCACAGAGTTTGCAACTGGAGTGGTCAGGATTGGGAGACCCGTCACCTGTAGCCACCTGCCACAGGTAACGGTAACCCAACATGATCCTGGCAACCACTGTGTCGGAGAATTGGTGGTGATAGGTGTAGCGATGTTGATGTTAGTGATGACAAAAGATAACGCACATTATGCGTGTTTTAAACACTCATATCGTGTATTGTAGCGCTAAATAGACCATTGATGTTGGTGGTGATTTCTGTGTTTTGTCGACGTGAAACTAATCGTCCAATGACCACAAGACATCAATACTGGATTTGAACAGAGCGGGACCGACTAACTTCATCATGGGGGGGCCTGATGGCTGAGTGGACAGAACTCGCGATTCGTAGTCCTAAGATTCCGGGTTCAATCCCCGTCGGAGGCGAAAACAAATGGGCAGATTTTCTTTTACCCTGATTACCCCCCCCCCTGTTCACCAAGCAGTAAAATAGGTACCTGGGAGTTAGACAGCTGCTACGGCCTGCTTCCTGGAGATGTGTAACAAAAAAAGGAGACCTGGTTGAGGACCGGGCCGCGGGGACCGAGGACCTCAAGATGACCCCCTGGGGATCGTCCCCCCCCCCCTCCAAGCTACATCACACCAAGTCCAACCCAAGGTCAAGTTCAAGTATGTTTATTGAGAGATCGCCCCCCCCCCAAGCTACATCACACCAAGTCCAATCCAAGGTCAAGTTCAAGTATGTTTATTGAGAGATCGCCCCCCCCCAAGCTACATCACACCAAGTCCAATCCAAGGTCAAGTTCAAGTATGTTTATTGAGAGATCGCCCCCCCCCCAAGCTACATCACACCAAGTCCAATCCAAGGTCAAGTTCAAGTATGTTTATTGAGAGAAGAAAAAATACATCTCAAAGGGATAGAGTAGACTCTTTTAACCCTGTCGTAGCTCAGACGATTAAGGCAGTGTCTGGGATGCTCCCGGACGCAGGTTCGAATCCTCGTCACGGCCCTTGTGGATTTGTTGTGGATAGAGTAGCTTAGGCTATTTCTACCCCCCCCCCCACCCCCTCCTCCAAGGTTAAGAGGTCACCGAACTAAATACCCTCGTTCTCCATCATCATTAGCTTAAGAACTTCAACTCCTCATCCTTCTTCTTCCCCCTCCCCCCCTCCCCATCCTTACCAAGTCCTTTGGTCATGTTCAAACAGCAACAACAATTGTGTCATGTTTGATACGCGTGTTGCTCGGTCTCTCGAGACTAGTGGTCTCCTGGTTGACCAGATGCCGCCGAGGGAGGACTGACACCCGCCGTTTACCCGCAAGACCAACCCATGGCTCCCTTCAGTGCTCTGGCACAGGGGAAAAAAATCTGACTATGGCAGGCTGACGAAGGAGTCAGCAGTGTGGTTGATCAGGTATCCTTTTTTTGGGGCGAGTTGTATCAAGTCTTCAGTGTAACGCTGAACACTGTAGGGAGGGAAGGGAACTATCAGGAGAAAACGCCAAGCCATTACGACTACATAGCACTGGGAAGGGAACTATCAGGGGAAAGCGCCAAGCCATTACGACTATATAGCACTGGGAAGGGAACTATCGGGGGAAAGCGCCAAGCCATTACGACTATATAACACTGTGAAGGGAACTATCAGGGGAAAGCGCCAAGCCATTACGACTATATAACACTGTGAAGGGAACTATCAGGGGAAAGCGCCAAGCCATTACGACTATATAGCACTGGGAAGGGAACTATCAGGGGAAAGCGCCAAGCCATTACGACTATATAGCACTGGGAAGGGAACTATCGGGGGAAAGCGCCAAGCCATTACGACTATATAACACTGGGAAGGGAACTATCAGGGGAAAGCGCCAAGCCATTACGATTATATAGCACTGGGAAGGGGGTCAAGATAAGGATTTGGGATGGGACGGAGGGAGGGGGAAGGAATGGTGGCCACAATCACTTGGACGGTCGGGGATTGAACACCGACCTGCATGAAAGCGAGACCGTCGCTCTATACCGTCCAGCCCAAGTGGTTGGGCAGGGAGGGAAGTTAGTGGATGGAGGGCTGGAGAAGGAGGGAAAGGGAGTGGAGGGAGGGAAGAGGGTGAGGGAAGGAGGGTGAGGGGGAGAACAATGATCAACCCCCCCCACCACCACCACCACACCGGAGTAACTCGCCGAACAAACCCGAGCGCTGTGATTGAGGGCCGAATTAATCAGCTGAGTAATTTCAAAGAACAGGTGATCAATGATCCATGGTAAGTAAGAGATTAATCAGATTACGATCAGGCCACGTTTAATCAGTGACGCTCAGGGCCTAGAGATGCCCATCAGGAGGTAGTGAAGCAGGAATCCCCACTTTACCTCACTGGTTCCTCAAGTATTAAATTCTAGCTATATATATATATATATATATATATATATATATATATATATATATATATATATATATATATATATATATATATATATAACGGGAACGGGAGGCGTTTGATACCGTCTTGAGGTTATCTTGAGATGATTTCGGGGTTTAGAGTCCCCGCGGCCCAGTCCTCGACTAGGCCGACATTTTGTTACACATCCCCAGGAAGCAGCTCCGTAACAGCTGTCTAACTCCCAGGTACCTATTTACTGCTAGGTAACAGGGGCATCAGGGTGTAAGAAACATTTTGCCCATTTGTCTCCGCCTCCACCGGGGATCGAACCCTGAACCTCAGGACTACGAATACGAAACGCTGTCCACCCAGTTGTCAGGCGCCCTGACACCTGGGTATTTTAGTATACCATAGGTATACCATAGGTATACTAAAATTGTCATTTAAGTAGTGTCAATCCAACCAAGCATAATTAGGTATGATTATTATGCCTGACTAGAGCGTAATGAATGTGTTTTGCCAAAGACTACATCATACATAACTATATAATTTATATATATATATATATATATATATATATATATATATATATATATATATATATATATATATATATATTATATAGTTACTATATAATATATATATATATATATATATATATATATATATATATAATAAAAAATGAAATAAAAATGAATTTTGGAGAAGTGATTTTTGATTTACCTCCAACAGTGAAGCGTAATGTACGAAAGATTGAGAAAATTCGTGTTAGAATTATTAATCTTACTTTTTCGGTCATATTTAATAATATATATATATATATATATATATATGTCGTACCTAGTAGCCAGAACTCACTTCTCAGCCTACTATGCAAGGCCAAATTTGCCTAGTAAGCCAAGTTTTCATGAATTAATTGTTTTTCGACTACCTAACCTACCTAACCTAACCTAACCTAACTTTTTCGACTACCTAACCAAACCTAACCTATAAAGATAGGTTAGGTTAGGTTAGGTAGGGTTGGTTAGGTTCGGTCATATATCTACGTTAATTTTAACTCCAATAAAAAAAAATTGACCTCATACATAATGAAATGGGTAGCTTTATCATTTCATAAGAAAAAAATTAGAAAAAATATATTAATTCAGGAAAACTTGGCTTATTAGGCAAATCGGGCCTTGAATAGTAGGCCAAAAAGTGAGTTCTGGCTACTAGGTACGACATATATATATATATATATATATATATATATATATATATATATATATATATATAGTTACATACTATATAATCTACATCATGCATAATGACGCTCAATTCAACAGGACTAATGTAACTAGCGATGTATTTTTCATACATTCGTATCCCCCCCCCCCCCGTGTATATATCAACGAGCGCTTACACTAGAGAACCAACGTTAATTGGTAATAAAAAGGGAAAATGTTAAATTACCAGTTACCTTCTAGACTGATGTTAAGAATGAGATTTATACCATCAAGATTCCTTCGCTTCTGTAATGGTTATGTATTTGAATTTATCGAGTACAGTTTCCTGCTGAAGCCTGGCGGGTCGAGCGTGTGTGGAGAGCTATACTTTTGTAATGGATTAGTGTCAATTTATGTTACATGAATCATGATGAAAATAGGATTTTTTTTTTTTTAGTGATTGCGTCATTACTGCAGGTAAAGATATTAAAATTTCGAAAGGTAAGGTAATTAGTAGGAATAGGGTTAGGTAATTATGAGGAATATGGTTAGGTAATTACGAGGATAGTGTATCAAGCCAGTATGACTACAGTACTTGGAAGGGATATGAGGACAAGGAGTTGGGATATGAGGACAAGGAGCTGGGATATGAGGACAAGGAGCTGGGATATGGGGACAAGGAGCTGGGATATGAGGACAAGGAGCTGGGATATGAGGACAAGGAGCTGGGATATGAGGACAAGGAGCTGGGATATGAGGACAAGGAGCTGGGATATGAGGACAAGGAGCTGGGATATGAGGACAAGGAGCTGGGATATGAGGACAAGGAGCCGGAATATGAGGACAAGGAGCTGGAATATGGGGACAAGGAGCTGGATATGGGGACAAGGAGCTGGAATATGGGGACAAGAAGCTGAAATATGAGGACAAAAAACTACATAAGGACGAAAAGATGCTCGATCACTAGGGCTATCGGGAATCGAACGTCGACCTTGCAAGAAGCACGGCCGTCGCCCTACGACCCTTTCCCCCCCTCCCCAAATGATTAGCTAAAGTTATTAGGAATATAAAGCAAAAATCTCCATTATCATCTCAAGAAATCTATAGGATTCTGATTCCTCACTGGTACCGCCAACACAGTCATATATTTATTCATACATGTATAAATACATTCACTCATTGTGTAATTACCCGAGCTTCACAACACACCCCGTGAAGAATTCGAACGATATTCGAACCCCTAAGTTGAGTTCTTGTTCCTTGGCAGCAGATGGCGATGGGTGATACCCATGAATGGGGGGCAGGAAGGGGGGAGTGGGGGGTGGGGGGGGGGTTGTGTCACAGGTGGGGGGGGGAGGAGCTGTCTGGAAGTGTTGCTGGTCGTCCAGCCAACACCGACAATTATTGAGCAGAGCCTGTTGGGCACACACCGGTCACGGCTGGTGACAGTACGACCCGCGAGAGCTCTTTACAAAATGCGTTAATGCGGGTGTAATGCTTTGTATCAGATGGTGGTGTAATTACCACCAGTATTGACGAGGGGGGGGGGAAGGGAGGGGTGGTGGAGCGGTCTGCCAGACCATGGTGGGGGGGGGGAAGGGAGGGGTGGTGGAGCGGTCTGCCAGACCATGGTGGGGGGGGGGGGGTTTGTGTTAATTATGTTTTTCAAGGGTTTGCAACTTGTCTGAACTACCAGCGCATGACGTGCGAGCAATGGTCTGCGCTCAGCGCATGATTTGCGAGTATTGGTCTACGCTCAGCGCATGACATACGAACAATGGTCTACGCACCACCACATGACTTACGAACAATGGTCTACGCACCACCACATGACTTACGAACAATGGTCTACGCACCACCACATGACTTACGAACAATGGTCTACGCACCACCACATGACTTACGAACAATGGTCTACGCACCACCACATGACTTACGAACAATGGTCTACGCACCACCACATGACTTACGAACAATGGTCTACGCACCACCACATGACTTACGAACAATGGTCTACGCACCACCACATGACTTACGAACAATGGTCTACGCACCACCACATGACTTACGAACAATGGTCTACGCACCACCACATGACTTACGAACAATGGTCTACGCACCACCACATGACTTACGAACAATGGTCTACGCACCACCACATGACTTACGAACAATGGTCTACGCACCACCACATGACTTACGAACAATGGTCTACGCACCACCACATGACTTACGAACAATGGTCTACGCACCACCACATGACTTACGAACAATGGTCTACGCACCACCACATGACTTACGAACAATGGTCTACGCACCACCACATGACTTACGAACAATGGTCTACGCACCACCACATGACTTACGAACAATGGTCTACGCACCACCACATGACTTACGAACAATGGTCTGCGCTCAGCGCATGACTTACGAACAATGGTCTACGCTCAGCGCATGACTTGCGAACAATGGTCTACGCACCACCACATGACTTACGAATACATGAACATGTTCACCAGTAACACAGCCACATCAATATTATAGGTGCACGATAGAGCACGACACTGCAACTATCGTCCTCTGTCACACCACACATACTCCTTTATGTTTTAGCATTTAAGAAGCACCATTTTCTTAACCTCCCTATTTCCCCCCACCGGCGGTCAGCACCTTTCTTCCCGGGTCACACAAAACCTTCCCACCCTCCCCCAAAAAAATCTCCCATTATTCAACATTTTTCCACCGTGATTGAATTTTGAAGGGAGCTGGTGGCTGGTCAATTTGATTACTGTGGTAATATATTCATCCCGTTCAGACCCCCATGGCACTGTCCCCCTCAGTTGACCGAGCGATGAGCGGCCAAAGTGTTCACCATCTTCATCTGTTCTCGTGTAACTGGGGGCCTTCTCAATCGAGTTACCCCTATAACACGGATGACCGTCTCTCAGAACATATACAGATAGCGGTATGGGATGCAATATATATGTGTGTGTGTGTGTCTGTGTGTGTATCATGCGATTGCCCCCTGCCTTGTGGAGTCGAAACACACACACACACTCGAAGTGTATATTTGGAATCGAGTTGTGAAATAGGGTGTGGGGAGATGGGCCGTGGGGGAGGAGGGAGGGATCCAAAAATGGGACAGACTGAAGCCCCCGACAGCCAACCTACGCCACGGACCTGTCGACTAGGGAGATGGATCACCAGGGCGGTGGCCAAGCCGCCCTGAAAAGCGCGCACACACACTATGTCGAGGGTGGGAGCTGATGGATGCAGAGGGGGCAAAGGGGGAGACTAGAGAGAGAGAGAGAGAGAGAGAGAGAGAGAGAGAGAGAATGCAGAGGAGGATGGGAGGAAATGGGGAAAAGATAACTAGCAACAAGAGAGTGAATGCCTGAGGGCAGTTTAGGTGTTGAAGCGAAGCTTTGATGGTCTTTAGTAGCAAATGAAAACTTGGTGAAAATTTTGATTGATGTCTAGCAGAGGAGAGCTGGACGAGGCGTGTGGGTGGTCATGGGAGTAGAGCAGGAACCAGGGGAGGAAGAGGACTAGAGGAACCAGGGGAGGAGGAGGAAGACTAGAGGAACCAGAGGAGGAGGAGGAAGACTAGAGGAACCAGAGGAGGAGGAAGACAAGAGGAACCAGAGGAGGAGGAAGTCTAGAGGAACCAGAGGAGGAGGAAGACTAGAGGAGCCAGAGGACAAGGAAGAAGAGAAAGAATCTTTACACTGTATACATGTTTCTCTTCCAGTAGATAAACGACATATGAGATTAAGAAACAAGTAGTGTATTGTGAGGACTAATAATGAACAGCAGCTCCTCTATGACTGTAATATCTCCATAGCTCAAGACAATTATGTGTTCACGACAAGACCTACCATTAATGTATAATGATTAACTGTAAATACATACAGCTATTGAAATGGAACAACCCCTGTAACTAGCTGACATTCTAATTATAAGGCTTGCAGGATAGATGTAATTGCTAGGGAAATAATCTCCGTTGAGGTCTGATAAAGACTTGTTGTGGTGTCGGTAATTCTTTTTTGCGCTATCGCTCACAAGATAAGTATGGGTGCACAGTGAACTAGCGGCCTCCGGCGGCCACAGTTATCAGGACGAGTCAGAGAGGAAACTGGCCGAGAGCAGCAAGGGCTCAGACACACAAGATAGAATGTGCAAACTATTGGCAGAAAATTAATATGAATATTAAAAAGAAATTTTATTATCTTGACTCCCTTCCCCCCACACACACACACACACACACACACACACACACACACACACACACACACACACACACACACACACACACACACATCCGGAACAAACACACACACGCACACACACATCCGGAACAAACACACACACGCACGTGCGCGCGCACAGACACACACACGCACACCAAACCTATCTCCTGAAGCCCACATAAAAAGAATAACATCTGCGGTGTATGCAAGGCTGGCTAACATCAGAACAGCCTTTAGAAACCTGTGTAAGGAATTAATCAGAACCTTGTTTTACACACATGTAAGACCAATCCTGGAGTATGCAGCCCCGGCATGGGGCCCGTACCTTGTCAAGCACAAGACGAAGCTGGAAAAAAGTTCAGAGGTATGGCACTAGGCTAGTCCCAGAACTAAGAGGCATGAGTTACAAGGAAAGGCTGCGTGAAATGCACCTCATGACACTGGAAGACAGAAGAGTAAAGGGAGACATGATCACTACCTACTAAATTCTCAGAGGAATTGACAAGGTAGATAAAGATAAACTGTTTAACACGAGTGGTACACAAACAAGGGAACACGTGGAAGCTGAGTACCCAAATGAGCCACAGGGACGTTAGAAAGAACTTTTTCAGTGTCAGAGTAGTTAACAAGTGGAATGCATTAGGCAGTGATGTGGTGGAGGCTGACTCCATACACAGTTTTCAAATGTAGTTATGATAGAGCCCAGTAGGCTCAGGAATCTGTACACCAGTTGATTGACGGTTGATAGGCGGGACCAAAGAGCCAGAGCTCAACTCCCGCAAGCACAACTAGCTGAGTACACACACACACACACGCGCACACACACACACACACACACACACACACACACACACACACACACACACACACACACACACACACACACACACACGAAACAGAGGATGATAGTAGGAGGCTACAAGATGACCTGGATAGACTGAGTGAATGGTCCAACAAATGGCTGTTGAAGTTCAACCCGAGTAAATGCAAAGTAATGAAACTAGGCAGTGGAAACAGGAGGCCAGGCACAGGATACAGAATAGGAGATGAAGTACTTAATGAAACAGACAGAGAGAAAGATCTAGGAGTTGATATCACACCAAACCTGTCTCCTGAAGCCCACATAAAGAGAATAACGTCTGCGGCATGTGCGAGGCTGGCTAACATCAGAACGGCGTTCAGGAACCTGTGTAAGGAATCATTCAGAATCTTGTACACCACATATGTAAGACCAGTCCTGGAGTATGCGGCCCCAGCATGGAGCCTGTACCTTGTCAAGCACAAGACGAAGCTGGAAAAAGTCCAAAGGTATGCTACTAGACTAGTCCCAGAACTAAGAGGCATGAGTTATGAGGAAAGGCTGCGGGAAATGCACCTTACGACACTGGAAGACAGAAGAGTAAGGGGGGACATGATCACAACCTACAAAATCCTCAGGGGAATCGACCGGGTAAACAAGGATGAACTATTCAACACTGGTGGGACGCGAACAAGGGGACACAGGTGGAAGCTGAGTACCCAAATGAGCCACAGAGACGTTAGAAAGAACTTTTTCAGTGTCAGAGTAGTTAGTAAATGGAATGCATTAGGAAGTGATGTGGTGGAGGCTGACTCCATACACAGTTTCAAATGTAGATATGATAGAGCCCAATAGGCTCAGGAATCTGTACACCAGTTGATTGACGGTTGAGAGGCGGGACCAAAGAGCCAGAGCTCAACCCCCGCAGCACAATTAGGTGAGTACACACACACACACAATGGAGCCTGATAGCTGAGTGGACACCACTCTGGACACGTAATCCTTGGGTCTGGGTTCAATCCCTCGGTGATGGCAGAAACAAAATGGGCAGAGTATCTTTCACCCTGAATGCCCCTGTTACCTAGCAGTAAATAGGTACCTGGGAGCTGTTACGGCTGTTACGGGCTGCTTCCTAAGGGGGAGGGGGGAAGTTAGTAGTTGGTAACAGTTGATTGATTGACAGTTGAGAGGCGGGCCGAAAGAGCAGAGCTCAACCCCCGCAAGCACAACTAGGTGAATACAGAGTCTGCCATATCTCCCCATTCACACCGCAAATAACACGTATATACGCAGCAATACACATACACATACACCAGAACATACATACACTTCATCAAGTTATTCCCAAACATAAGAAACTGGAATACATGCCCCAATATACATATAATTTTTTTTTTTTTTGCAATGTCACCATGTATTTCTGAGTTCCATTGGGGGGTCGTTTGCCAATCTTTGTTACACCGTGACAAAAAATTTGACTGGCGTGCGGACTGCAGCTTTAATGACAGTGATAAATTAAGATGCAACTGGAATCTCTCCATCTAAATGATTGCAAAACTGGCAGGTTGTATACGAGCCGTCAGGCGAGGAATGGAATTGCTGCAGCGTCCCAAGATGTTAATATTTTACTTCGCACACCGTCAACTTATATTTTCAAATGGTATAGATATTGGGACCGTCAAAAGTACTTCCTCCATTCCCAAGTGTATCTGTATATCTCTCATATATATATATATATATATATATATATATATATATATATATATATATATATATATATATATATATATATATATATATATATATGATATGACAGTGTTAGACCACGGAGGAAAATTGAAACAGGAATTTCCTTAAAAACTTTCGTATATTAATACATCTTCAGAAGGAGTGAAGGAGCATCTTTACTCCTTCTGAAGATGTATTAATATATGAAAGTACTTAAGGAAATTCCTGTTTCAATTTTTCTCCGTGGTCTGACAGTGTCACATTTTAATCACGTGTCTATGGGGTATATACGGGGTGGACCGTCAATCATCAGTCAAAATTAGTCCATAAATACGTCTTAAAACCGGTGTTTTTAATCTTTCCATGAGCCCCTGTGAAGTAGCTTTTCGACATGGCAGGAGAGGAAGACTGAGTGATCCTATACGGCCCCTTACCAGGGATTAACGGAACTTGTAAAGATTTGTACACTGAAAGAATGATTTTGAGTACATTGTGCTTAACAAGGTGTGTGCCATATACACGTTTTTGGTCTTTAAAAAGAGTTTTTTTTCGCATTTCGGCGGGGAGTCCAAGTAGTCATGAACCTGATCAACAAGACTGTGGCTTGAAGGGACCGGCATGACTACATTACAAAGCTCTAGTGATTCGGCGCTTCCTACACGAATCTATCAAATTTCCTCTTTTAAAAAAAATTTGTTCCAAAATTTCGTTAGGCTCAGAGTCATAGTTGCAGGCGATTTTAAGCGTAAGTAGCAGGGAACATGAGGAACAGTTGTGAGTGGTGACTGTCACTGTGGCAATAAGTGTATAGCGACTGTCACTGTAGCAATAAGTGTATAGCGACTGTCACTGTGGCAATAAGTGTATAGCGACTGTCACTGTGGCAGTGACTGGGAATGGCGACTGTCAATGTGGCAGTGAGTGGTGACTGTCACTGTAGCAATAAGTGTATAGCGACTGTCACTGTGGCAGTGACTGGGAATGGCGACTGTCAATGTGGCAGTGAGTGGTGACTGTCACTGTAGCAATAAGTGTATAGCGACTGTCACTGTGGCAATAAGGGTATAGCGACTGTCACTCTGTTTACCCTGTGTGAAGGATGACTCTTCCCCATTACCACAGATTACCATATTAATTAATGCAGCGGACACCAAGGCGGACCACAGCCAGAGACCCCAATACCTATTCTGACCCTTAGGTCCACAGGGGAAATAAGGGCGAATAGGGCCCCCGCTCCTCAGGACTAAGGGTTAAGCGCTATTACCCTCCCCTGGATGCCTAGTGTCAAGTAAAACACAGGGCGAATGGGGTTGTATCGTGGGAAGTGGTGACCCAAATGGGGCTTTATGTCGGGCGGCCACAAGGGCTGTTTTTGGAGGGTGTTGGGATGGTTTAAGTGTGTGGTGGGAGGCCATCTGCGGTCACACTATCAACAGGGTAATGCGTGAATAGGGTAATTTTGGACGTAAAATAGGCGTCGAGACTGTGGCACTCAGGACAAAACAGTTTTTTGATGCTTCAGTAATTTAACACAGATTTTGATGCTTTTGATTCAAAAGAAGACAAATAAGGCTAAATTAACTTTATGGAACAAAAAAAAAAGTAATTTGAGAGGTAAAATTTGCATTGATTTTTTGTAATAACAAAAAACTATTTTTTTTTATATAATCGAACTGACCTGCCTTGCACAGTGGAGGGATTGACATATGTAAATAGAAAGTTGATGAAGTAATTTATTTCAGTTGACTATCGGTGAAATTTTGAGTTTTCAGTTAACTAGTTAAAATACGTAACAGCAGTTTGTTTGGGCCAGAGTGAGGGTGGCCGCTAGTGTGACACAGGCCAGGGGCAAGTGTGTCCTCGAGGGTGACACAGGTCAATGTGTCAAACAGCGAGTATCTCTCTATAATGTGTACTCAACTCTTACGACAATTCATGTAAGCAAACGTCTATATGATTAACACATATTCATATGATTATATGTATACACATACATATATATTCTATGTATTCTCACATATGTATACACACAATTCATATGATTACACACACACACACACACACACACACACACACACACACACAAAGAGCCAAAGCTCAACCCCCGCAAGCACAATTAGGTGAGTACACACACACACACACACACACACACACACACACACACACACACACACACACACACACACACACACACACACACACACACACACACACACACACACACACACACACACACATTGTCAGGACCCCGCAATATTCTCAGCGTTTTATATTGATTTGCAAATTAAGTGAAAATGATTGACGTGCGATGATTACCCTGCACCTGAGGGAATATTGATGGGGGAGAGGGGAAAGGGAGGAGGAGGAAGAAGAGACAAGGGGGGAAGACAAAGAGGGGAGAAGGAAGGGGGGGGGGGAAGGAGGTAGAGAAAGAGACATAGGGCAAAACAATATGGAAGAGTGTGTAGAAAGTCATAAAGCAGAATTATTTTCTTAAATATAATCTCAATTATCTCTAACTCTTGGTGTATGTCTTAAGTCACAAACAAGCCCAAGAGGACGGTAAACTGACGGGCTTAATGGATGTCTACTACAGGTTTTCGACAGTAAGACGGGAGAGAAACGGATGGACGGATTGCATCTGTCGAGACACCAAAAAAATTGTGATATTGTGCAGTAGTCATTTTATAATGAACATAGTTGGTGGAAAAACAGATGGGACTAACCGGAGAGACACTACACTAGAGAGTACCTAGCAGACAGGAGACAGTGAATCGTAGTGACACACACGAAAAATACCATTTCTCATCGGTGACAGATGAGTAGACATGAGACGACGAGTCACAGTAACGTGGCTGAAGATATGGTGAAGCAAACCACTCATCGGCAGATAGGAGACGACGACGACGACGACGACGTTTCGGTCCGTCCTGGACCATTATCAACACACGATGTTGGTCCAGGACGGACCGAAACGTCTGGCATTTCTCCCTCTTCCGGCGCGTGTTTTGGTCATCGTTGAACACGTGGCAAAGTTTACGTAGAGTGTGTGTGTGTGTGTGTGTGTGTGTGTGTGTGTGTGTGTGTGTGTGTGTGTGTGTGTGTGTGTGTGTGTTTGTGTGTGTGGACGGACAGAGAGATTGCAGATTCCTTTACGACCATTTGGACTACAGAGTTCGTCCTATAAGTGGCTACTGGATTTCAATTCCAGCACGTGAAGGGATGAAAATGAATGAATGTGACAGGTAGTGACTGGAGTCCTGATCGACAACCGGGCCGCGGGGACGTTAAGCCCCGAAACCACCTCAAGGTAACCACAAGGTAGTCACACTCACGGCTCCAAGTTGAAACAACTAAAAATTAATAGAGAGACTGAGGCTACCTTGAGGCTACCTTGAGGTGCTTCCGGGGCTTAGTGTCCCCGCGGCCCGGTCGTCGACCAGGCCTGAGGGGTAAGATACGACCCAATTTTACCATAGATACACATAGGATACCGTGAGTCATAATTAGAAACAGAAACTTCAGTATGGAGGTATTTAGAACACTATGCATGTACGTGAGACCAATTCTAATCTGTGCAGCCCGGCGTTGAGCTCGCACCTGAAGAGAAATATAATGATACATAAAAACGGATAACGAGGCTCGTCCCAGAGCTGCGTGACATAGCAAACGAAGAAAGACTGAAAGAACTGAACTTAACAACGCTGGAAAAGAGCACAGGGAGAAAGATAAATAGAGAAGAGAGGAGATATGATAGCGATATATAAAATATCTAATGGAATTGAGTGTTTTTTATAATAGCCGTAAAATAATGGAACATGGGTGGAAGCCTGAGACAAACAAGAGAGACATAAAAGACACATTTAGAAGACGAGAATTAAATCAGAAGCAAACAGAAGCTAGCCGAAGCTCAATCCCCACAAGCACAACTAGGTGAATACAGCTAGGCGAGCACAACTAGGTGAATACAGCTAGGCGAGCACAACTAGGTGAATACAGCTAGGCGAGCACAACTAGGTGAATACAGCTAGGCGAGCACAACTAGGTGAATACAGCTAGGCGAGCACAACTAGGTGAATACAGCTAGGCGAGCACAACTAGGTGAATACAGCTAGGCGAGCACAACTAGGTGAACACGATACATATATATCCCTATGAATCATTGCACTGACCAATCGACAACCAATCCTCGTATCCGACCACTGCATAAGGACAACACACAATCACCAATCAGGAGGGAGGGAGGTGACCAATTTATTGGATATTTTATCTACATTTATTTATCTATTTATCTCCCTCCATTTATTGGCTACAAAACCGCCATAGGCTCTCTCACTCGTCCCCAAACCCCGAATCTACACCACATTCCGTTCTTGACCAACGAAGAGCGCCGTCACCGGAGGAGTAGAAAGGCGAAAAGAGGACGTAGGACGTAGACAATAAAAACATAACGCCGAAAATAGGGAAAAAGGGTGGGGAAGGAGGGAGGGAGGGGGGGGGGGTGTGGGAAAGGGTGTTGAGAGATAACAAAGGGGGAGAATAGGAGAAAGAGGGGGAGAGATGGCGATGGGACGGAGGGAAAAAAAAATCAAGGGACAGTCAAGCTGGACTGACGGGAGACAGGACTTGGGACGGGAGACAGGACTTGGGATGTGAGGGGTTATAGGAAGGATTGACGGGGTGACAGACAGCATGAAGCTTGTGGGTAATGGTGTTGAAGGGGAAAAAGCTTGTGTGTGTGTGTGTGTGTGTGTGTGTGTGTGTGTGTGTGTGTGTGTGTGTGTGTGTGTGTGTGTGTGTGTGTGTTCACCTACTTGTGCTTGCGGGGTTGAGCTCTGCTCTTTCGGCCCGCATCTCAACTGTCAATTAACTGTTACTAACTACTATTTTTTTCCCCCACACCACACACCCACACACCAGAAAGCAGCCCATGACAGCTGACTAACTCCCAGGTATCTGTTTACTGCTGGGTAACAGGGAGCCTTAGGGTGAAAGAAACTGCCCATTGTTTCTCGCCGTTGTGTGTGTGTGTGTGTGTACTCGCCTAGTTGTGCTTGCGGGGGTTGAGCTCTGGCTCTTTGGTCCCGCCTCTCAACCGTCAATCAACAGGTGTACAGGTTCCTGAGCCTATTGGGCTCTATCATATCTACACTTGAAACTGTGTATGGAGTCAGCCTCCACCACATCACTTCCTAATGCATTCCATTTGTCAACCACTCTGACACTAAAAAAGTTCTTTCTAATATCTCTGTGGCTCATTTGGGCACTCAGTTTCCACCTGTGTCCCCTAGTGCGTGTGCCCCTTGTGTTAAACAGCCTGTCTTTATCAACCCTGTCAATTCCCTTGAGGATCTTGAATGTGGTGATCATGTCCCCCCTAACTCTTCTGTCTTCCAACGAAGTGAGGTTTAATTCCCGTAGTCTCTCCTCGTAGCTCATACCTCTCAGCTCGGGTACTAGTCTGGTGGCAAACCTTTGAACCTTTTCCATTTTAGTCTTATGCTTGACTAGATATGGACTCCATGCTGGTGCCGCATACTCCAGGATTGGTCTGACATATGTGGTATATAATGTTCTGAAAGATTCCTTACACAAGTTTCTAAAGGCCGTTCTTATGTTAGCCAACCTGGCATATGCTGCTGCTGTTATCCTCTTGATATGAGCATCAGGGGACAGGTCTGGCGTGATATCAACCCCCAGGTCTTTCTCTCTCTCTGACTCTTGAAGTATTTCATCTCCCAAGTGATACCTTGTATCTGGTCTCCTGCTTCCTACCCCTATCCTGTGTGTGTGTGTGTGTGTGTGTGTGTGTGTGTGTGTGTGTGTGTGTGTGTGTGTGTGTGTGTGTGTGTGTGCAGATAAAGCAACCAGTAAAGGGGAAGGGGAGAGGGGTTTTAAGGTGTAGTTAGGTTACATGGGTAAGGGGGAATTGGGTCAAATGGGTCTGGGCCTAAGGAACAGGGGTGTAAGGGGGAGCTTTAAGGTCAAAGCTAATGGAAGCAAAGAGAGGAATGGGGTGTTATGGGACGGAAGGGAACTATCAGGAGAAAGCGCCAAGCCATTACGACTATATAGCACTTGGAAGGGGTCAGGATAAGGATTTGGGATGGGAGGGAAGGAATGGTGCCCAACCACTTGTGGACGGTCGGGGATTGAACGCCGACCTGCATGAAGCGAGACCGTCGCTCTCTACCGTCCAGTCCAAGTGGTTGGGCAAAACTGAGATGAAAGGAAATGCAAAAAAAAATGAATTCACGAAGAAAACAGAATAGTTTTGACAATATTTGTCAAAACTACTCTCTCTCTCTCTCTCTCTCTCTCTCTCTCTCTCTCTCTCTCTCTCTCTCTCTCTCTCTCTCTCTCTCTCTCTCTCTCTCAGAGCTATTAATCCTACTCAAAGGACCGTGGATGCAAAGACCTGTGGAGAAACTCGCCATTAACGATTTCATGGTAACGAGGAGACGATTGGCGAGTCCTAATCACTACGCCCACTTGTCGTTCCCTCCACACCCTCCCCCCCGCCTCCAGCGTCTGCCCCTCCATGGTCGTGTTTGTCGTTTTGGCATTAAATTAGTTTTTGTAAAGCTCAGTCCACCTCCCTCTACATCTGAATGGTAGATGAGGTAGCAGTTTGTCGCGTGGTTGCTGGGACGTGGTTGCTGGGACGTGGTTGCTGGGACGTGGTTGCTGGGACGTGGTTGCTGGGACGTGGTTTGCTGGGACGTGGTTGGTGGGACGTGGTTGCTGGGACGTGGTTGCTGGGACGTGGTTGCTGGGACGTGGTTGCTGGGACGTGGTTGCTGGGACGTGGTTGCTGGGACGTGGTTGCTGGAACGTTGTTGCTGGAACGTGGTTGCTGGAACGTGGTTGCTGGGACGTGGTTGCTGGGACGTGGTTGCTGGGACGTGGTTGCTGGGACGTGGTTGCTGGGACGTGGTTGCTGGGATTTAGACGTGCAGTCACGCATTTAATTAAATCTTGGGTGTGAGTTTTATGCAGTAAGGTCAAATGTGTGTAGTAAGGGCTTCCTGGTGACAATGGTGGTGGTGGTGGTGATAGTGAGGGTGTTAGTGGTGGTGGTGAGGGTGTTAATAGTGATGGTGTTGGGGGGTAGTGGACCCCACACCCACCATCCTCACTCCCACTAACTCGACGCTAAATACATTGCTGTATTATATACAATTTAATAATATAAATATCCCGGTGTATAATTACACTGTATATGCAAATGAGGTCACGTGATACATGGTGAGGCCTCTTCCCCCCCCCCCCCTCCCCCCACTCCCTCATGCTAGTATATACATAGTGAGGTATATCATGTTATGGTGATGTATAAGGTATACAGACACCTCACCCGACCATACCTGGACGAACATGATAGATATATCTCACCTGGTAATTACCTGAAGTCAATCACCAATTTAGCAAAATCAATCAACTTTTTTCAATCACTCACTTATCACACTTATCACTGGCCACTAAAACATCACGAAGATCAACTTAATTGTTGTCAAATGAAACTTAAGAATGATTGATGTTTATAATGTCGTAACGGGTTTATAATATAGCTAAAATAATCAGTAGAGAGAGAAAGGGAACCAGCTGGATATTTGGGGGTTATGAAGGAACTATACGTCCAAAAAGAGATGGTTTACTGATGTTGAATTAGCTATGAGTTTGGGATGAGTTTAATATAGGATATCCGCAGAATCTCTGTATGTAGAAGGATGAGAGTGGGACTATAGCACTTGGAAGGGGTTAGGATAAGGATTTGGGATGGGTCGGGTGGGAAGGAATGGTGCATAAACACTTGGATGGTTGGGGGATTGAACGCCGACCTGCATGAAGCCAGGCCGTCGCTCTATCGTCCAGCCCAAGTGGAAATTTCTCTAGCTTAATGGTATCGATTAGTTTAGATTAAATCTGCTTCGAATTGTCTCCTCATATCTTAATATTGTGAGATATATATTGCGCTAATGTCTGTGTCGCCGCTCTAAAGGCAAACTAAACTGTATATTATAAACTTTTTACAATACACAAATCCACGAGGGCCGTGACGAGGATTCGAACCTACGTCTGAGAGCATCCCAGACGCTGCCTTAATCGCTACCTGCCTTATTTTTACAATAAACATCACCTTTCAAATTATAAGCTGAAAGTTACTCATTTTATGGCAAAAGTGGACAATAAGTTTGATTTAGACAGCTGTGTAGAACCTGTTTAATCCAGCCATTATTGCAGTGATTTGTATAAGTTGTTCCCCTTTATATAGTCAAGAGTACCTGCATAAATTAACATCTTCATTAATATGTTAATGTATGATGACTGTATTGATAGCAAGTGTGATGAGTCCGGTAATAAATGACAATTAGGATGATGAACACGGGTGATGATTTGTAATGATGACAGGAGATGAGTAAGAGATTTACGAAGAAAAAAGGTAAGATGATAAGATAAATAGAACATGAAGAAAACAAATTTTCCGCAAAATTACTAGAGGCCTTCAAGACGGGACAGACAGACAGGCACTGATCACTATCACCTGTCCACACATCTAATGCACCGCAATTGTAGCGTTTTCAACAGCGTCAACAATTCAGCTGTGAAATTTAAAGCTAAGCAATATAATTATCGCTCCACCGGACTAATGAGTATCCACCTCGAATCGTACGCTTTGGCTCAGGCAAAACCACTTCAAATTTGACGTTTTATCATAAGAATGGGAAACCCGCCACGGCATGAATGAGTATAAGGATGAGGGGATGTGGGGTGGTACCTGTGGGGGGGGGGGGGAGATACTTAAAGAAGGTACCAGTAGCAAGTAATTGTGGTTGGTATCAAAGGTGTTTATGGCAGGTAACTGTGAGAAGTACCTATGGGAAGAGGTACCACTGTGAGGTACTTACGTGATGCACCAGGGGGGGGGGGGGGAGGAGTCTGTATGAGGTACCTGTATGTATACGGTACCATTAAAAAAACAGTCTAGCATTGTATATTCTTAAATATATAAATAAATAATATATATATATATATATATATATATATATATATATATATATATATATATATATATATATATATATATCCATCCAAATTCAAAATTCATAATGTTTATTCAGGTAAACGTACATACATAGAATATGAGTTACAAACATAATGTTGGATTTATAGATAGAGCTAGTACATACAATACCTAAAGCCACTAATACGCACAGAGTTTCAGGCAAAAAAACTAAAATCTAAAATATTTAGAATCTAAAAAACACTCAACAGCATATTAAATGAATTAAATAAATTCCAACATTCCTCTGCAATTTTTTGTAAGGCGTAGAAAGCTTCACATAACTGTTCAACAAAAGTATAATATCGCTCAATAATAATATTCGATATATTCTAATATATACACATTGGCTAAGACTCTTCGATCTGAACGACACCCACAAAAAAATATATATTTCTAAAAGTTTATAACCAAATATTCAACAATCCAATCTTCTAAAACACTACTTTGCACATATCAATATTTTTACTTTGAAATAGCACCATATATATATATATATATATATATATATATATATATATATATATATATATATATATATATATATATATATAGGGGGGTACCACCACTGGTGCAATTATAGGGACCCACAGCCTCAGAGAAGGGAACAGAGCATTCAGGGAAAAACTTGCCATTTAACTCTGCCCATTTAACTTGCCCATTTAATATATATATATATATATATATATATATATATATATATATATATATATATATATATATATATATATATATATATATATAATCTTTCACTACCTCCCCCTTAACAAAAACTAATGTTGAAATGTAAGATTTCAGTATTACGCCCATTTTCGCACACAAGAATTATTTGCCTCCTAAGAGAGAGTCTTGTCTTAAAGTAACAAATAATAACAATAAATTCCTTGATTGCAGGGAGTGGCTGAAGCATGGGACGCAAGAGGTAGAAAATATATTACCTTGGGTGATGGAGAGTGCAGACGTGTAGGGCATTTGAGAATATCCAGAAGAATATCCATGGGACGGAGATAGATATCCAGGTGGGGGGAGGGGGATATACATGAGAAATATCCAGGGGGAATGTTCGAAAGGGACATCCATGGGGGGTAATTTCCATGGGGATGGGGATATCCTTAAGGAATATCCAGGAGTATATCCAGGGGACTGTCTCTCGGACTCTAGCAGGAACCCAGGTGGAAATAAGCTATGCTCACTTGATTGGACAGGCAATTTACGATGTGTATGTAAATGATCAGAGAGGCGTTCCTTAACTGTTACCTGACCTTCCTTGAGTGTTACTTGAAGTTCCTTCAGTGTTCCTTTGAGGTTCCTTCACCTACCTGGCGTCAGGCACGTTTATATGATCACAGATTAATTTATAATCTGTGATAATTAAGTAAATATGTTTTTATAAATTAAAACCACTCAAAATGTTAGGGTAGTTGGAGAATGATTGTTCTCTGGTTTATTAAGGATAAAGATAGGAATAAAAGGAACCTGTAAAATGTCCCTTTAGGCAGTGCCGGTTAACGTTTGGTTGTGGAGAATACGTGGGGGCTGCGGGACGCTCCAAGCAACAGTCTTCTTGATCAAAGTTATATCTCAAGGCACGTCTGGTCACAGGGCCGGGCTCGGGCAAGTATAGAACTCTCAGAACCCACTCTAGGTGTAATCAAGGAATGTTCTTCTGATTCAACTATGAAGAGAAGACTTTCTAAAATGTCTTTTGTGTATCACAAATTTAAACAAAGTAACTATGAGAAAGGGATTCTCATAGTTCTCGTTCTCAATTCTCATCACAACTTAACATTATTGTATAGGACTTTGAGGGGGGGGGGGAAGAGGATGGTAGGAAGTAACAGCATCGAACCACTATCACAATTTCTGTTGTAATTAAAGATATAGTGTATGAAGTACCTGTAAACTGAGATATAGTTGAAGACGAGGATTATCTTAATGACAAAGGTTCACAGGGTTTATCGAAATCAATTTGTTCAAGTGTAAATTACAATGACTAAAGAAGGACGTGATAAACAATGAGAGTGGGAAGGTAGGACTAGGAAGAGGGAAGGAAGAAGTAAAGAGGGAAGGGGAAAGGTAGAATGGGATGGAGAGGGATGGGTATGGGAGCGTGGGGGGGGGGATAGTATTTTGGGATTTCAAGGGTTTTCATCGTACTAGAAAATGATAGCGGCTCGCGAAATTGACATATTGTCTCGTTTTCTGTTTGTGGGTTCTCTGGTAGGTTAGGATAAGGGCACTTTAGTACGACGGTTTCTAGACGTTGGGAAGCCTTAGGAGGACGGGTTTGGGAGGAGCGTCAGGATCTGTGTAATTGCAGTGATCTACTTCTCGACCGCATTTAAGTAACTAACCTGTCCTCACAATTTTTGTTTCGAAATTCGGACGCTTCGAGTCAGAATTCCATCCCAGTGTAAAGAATCAAAGAAAACGAGCGTAACTTCAATTCAAGATGGCGTCTTGTATACTTTCAATACTACTCATGGTATACTGGTTTGGGTATACTAATATAATTGCTTTCGTCGTTCAGTTTAAACTTATTAGACTGTGGTCACTGAGGTAAACTCATTTCCGTCTTGTGTATTTACACTGAGTATACTTTAGTCTCGGAGTATGCTCAGGACTCGTAGTATGCTCAGGACTGTGATATACTTGATTGGTCAGTGAGCTACTGGGGTGGCCTTAACACTCCTCCAGAGGTTAACAGACCTTTAGTCCAACATCACAAGTGTTTTATTGTTATTCTACATAAATACAAATTTATATGAAATTTAAATACACCTATTTCTTCATCGACCAAGAGAAGAATCTTCAGATAGTTGCTCTGTGATAATTTGAGAAATACATCCTGTTTCATGTTTTTTTCACGCTCATAATTTAGTGTTTTTATTTTGCCTGAATTGACAACATAGATGGGGATAACTAGGTCTAATTCAGCTACATCCTTGTTACACACTAATTTGGCTGCAATATGTGTCATTCTCGTTATTTCCTAGCTAGCTATTCTAGTTATTTCCTCGTAACTAATCTGGTGAAACCCCATACGACTTCCTCACGCTTCGATCATTGTTGACCGAGTTGTGGAATCCTTGCTAGCGCTGCATATTCCTGAATTGGTCTGACATATGTTCTATTCACATTTCGCAAGGTTGTTACGTTGGCTAAACTTGCATAAGCAGCTGATATACGGTTTGTTTGGGTATCTGGGGACAGGTTGAAGTGGGTGCAAGGGAGTCCAGTTAATTTGGGCTTTGAGAAAGTGGTTGACGTGGATAATGATAGGTCAATTCTTTGATCAGTCGCCTTCCATTTGGTACTAGGTGTTCTGGCTGAATTTTACAGGTGTTTATGTGATTGTGGGGCCGAGTGACTGTGGGGCCGAGTGACTGTGGGGCCGAGTGACTGTGGGGCCGAGTGACTGTGGGGCCGAGTGACTGTGGGGATGAGCTAGTGTAGGAACGGAAATGAGTGGGAGAGAACTTTCTGTTGTAGGGGGGAAAGGAGAGGGGGACAGGAGGGAGGTGGGGGGACAAGAGGGAGGGTTCCTATATACATACTGGCTTTAGCCAGACGGTTCCTAGCTCCTCCCTGTCTAGGTCACGAAGAAACGCTTGGAGTCATGACCTCTTCGTACTTCCACTTCGCTGCCTGCTCACTGCTTTCTTCTCTGTGGAGGAGACACATAATGTGTCTCCCTCAGGTATCACCCCCCCCCACCCCCCAGGGCCACTAACCTATCTACAGGACGTAGAATAAGTCACCATCCTGTGCCAAGATGACTCGTCCCTCGCGTCAAGTCCATCGCATAGAGAGAGTCGAACTGAATCTTTCACAGGTCCGCTGGACTTCAAACATTTGGCGGGGGAAAAGGTCAGTGTAGGTCTTGCCCCGAGGGCGGCCAGCGTGCAGTAATATGACCCTTACGGAGGTGTGGCCGAAGAGCGCAGGTGTGGCGGCCCCGTCGGGCGGTGGGGAGAGATTCGTGAGTCTTCGTTATTATGCTGTCGGTAGAAGTCGTCGTTGTGTGTTGCTGGTATTGTGTCGTGTTGTGTTGCTTGAAGCGTACCCCCCTCACCCTGCCTCTAGTGTGTCGCTCCCTTTCACCCTAATTCATCCTAACTCTCATGGCTTTGCCTCTCTTCTCACCCTGGCACGTGTCGCGTTCTCCCGATATCCTAGTGCCTCACCTTTCACCCTACCTCACGTCTCTCTCCTCTCACCCTACACACACACACACTGCGCCCCAGGTACACACACGACAACCCTCTACCTCCTCCCCCTGCACCCCAGGCTCGCCCCCCCCCTCAGGTGACGTGTGGTGCCAGGAGTGAGATAGAGATGAGTGCCAGGGGGGGGGGTGTTTGGTCTCTGCGGAGGAAAAGATACAGTGCCACACACACACACTCTTGGCACTGTTATTGTCGCCAGGTTTCTGATAGGTTGGGGAGACTGGACGCAGCACCAGCTGGCCCAGGTACGTCCCTCAATAGATCAGGTTGAACTTGGTCTATTATGAAGAATGCCAGATAATGTCACGTCTTGACCCCCTTCCCCCCCCCCTCTGTGTTGCCCTTCAACGTCACCTCCTTCAGCCTCTTCTTCTCCACCTTGCCCCTCTCCTTGCTATCCTCCCTCCCTCCCTTCCTCTCCTCCCAGCACCCCATCTTTCACCCTCACCTTTCTCCCCCACAGCCCCGACCCAGCTATAACTCCACCTTGCCCCAATTTTTGACCCACCAATGAAACACATGATCTAAATGCTCAATGGAAGTGATTCTCTCTCTCCATATATTTCTTCTACTGCTCGCTAATTGTCTTAGGGAAAGTAGTCTGTTGTCTTTGAATCTAAACTTTGATATTTTATCTTAGAAACAAAATTAGAATGTTATCAAAAAAACAGAATCTTTTATCTTAGAAACAGTAATGGAATCTATTGTCTCATAAATAAAAAAGAATATTGTTTTACAAGTGGAAATAGACGCTCGGGGCTAGTCTCACGCAACACCTGCCAAAGATTTCATTGTATATACATTTATCTCTGCTGCTTAAGTTGACTTTTTTCAGAGGTAAAGTATATGTAGTTGGTTCCGAAAGTTGTACTCCCTATAAGTCTGGAGGTCTGGAGCCAAGCTTGTCCTGTGAGAACTTAATCGGAAAAGCTGCTATTGCTCCTTGAACACGCCGGTCGGCCGAGCGGACAGCACGCGGGACTTGTGATCCTGTGGTCCTGGGTTCGATCCCAGGCGCCGGCGAGAAACAATGGGCAGAGTTTCTTTCACCCTATGCCCCTATTACCTAGCAGTAAAATAGGTACCTGGGTGTTAGTCAGCTGTCACGGGCTGCTTCCTGGGGGTGGAGGCCTGGTCGAGGACCGGGCCGCGGGGACACTAAAAAAAAAAAAGCCCCGAAATCATCTCAAGATAACCTCAAGATAACCGCTCTTCACTCTAAACTTCTTCAATCTATTTCCAGTGTTCCGTGTTCCATTTTGTTTGGTTGACTGTTACTCGTTGCAAAGGCTTTTGGGCTGTGGATTTGTTTTAATAAAGTGTGTTAATTGTTGGGAGTTGGCTCTCCGCCCGCCTTGCTTCCCCCCCCCCCCATCCCATCCCACCCATCCATCCCACTGTCGCTTACTGGCCCCTCACGTCGCACCAGGCTTCCTGTCCCAAGTTTTTATTTTTCAATTTGCCTTCGAACTTTAACATTTTAACCTTTCCTGACTTCTTTTGCTTCTGCCCGTTCTCACCCTTGCTTCCTTCCCATCTCCTCTCACTCTCTCTCTCTCTCTCTCTCTGTCGCTCTCTCTCTCTCTCTCTCTCTCTCTCTCTCTCTCTCTCTCTCTCTCTCTCTCTCTCTCTCTCTCTCTCTCTCTCCCTCCCTCCCTCCCTCCCTCCCTCCCCCCCCTTCCCCCTGACACCTTTCCTTAGCTTCCATTTTTCTCTGGTCCGTCAAGAGTGTGGCTGGGCGGATGGTGTGGCCTTTGTGCTCAAGATTAATATTTAGGCGAGTTTCATTATTAAGAAGGTCACTTAATGCCAGGAGGAGGCGGGCTCCTCCCTAATGCATGGTCGCCTGACAGCTCCATGGGACACGACCCTTGCTACAACTCCTGCTCTCCGCTCTTTCCATCTTGCTTTTTATCAGTTATATCTCGACCGTCATTCGAAATGATCTATCATTTAGTATTCTGGCAGTAGTCGAGGAGGTATATACTCACATCCCTCACTTAAGTATATCAGTTTTCAGTCAATAAACCATTAAGGAGCAATGATATGTTTTGTCTGGCTTTTTAAGAGCTTATTTAACTCTCACACTCTGGCTGGCTTGTTCAACACCCTCCTAGCGAGTATAAGAAATATTGCCGGGAGAACCGTGGACATCTTCAAGAGAAAACTAGATAGTTTTCATCAAGAAGTGCCGGACCAACCGGGCTGTGGTTGATATGCGGGCCTGCAGGCAAGCAACAGCCTGTTGGACCAAGCTCTTACAAGTCAAGCCTGGCCTCGGGCCGGGCTTGCAGAGTAGAAGAACAGAACTCCATCAAGCAGGTAAGTCTAGCCACAAAATTTGGGATTTAACTTTTAGGACCACAGTAAGATAATTGTTCACAAAAGTCAGCAGGGGCCTTAGATAGGGGCCCATGCGTGGTCTTTGGTCTCAAGGGAGGGGCCAGGGTAATCAAAGGCCTTAATGTGTTATTCTCTCGTATCTCATGTGACAACCTTGAGTTCGGGAACTGACCAGGTCCCAATGGTCTTCAGATTAGGTCAACTGTCTCCCGTGGTCTTGTTCTACGGGCCTCGGGGCGGGAGCCACCGTTATCAGACCCACACACAAGCACACGCAAAAACGCTAAGCCAGAATGTCGCACAGGACTGAATACGAGCTGCTATTGTAGGACGAAATAAAGGAACGATGTCGGAAAAAATAAGGACTTGAGAACTCTCACACAGAGATCACACTAACGTGATGCATCAAATGAACAAATCAAACTTCGGTTTCAACCCTTTTTTACCCTGTCGTAGCTCAGTCGATTAAGGCAGTGTCTGGGATGCTCCCGGACTCAGGTTCGAATCCTCGTCACAGCCCTTGTGGATTTGTTGACTTGAGAACTCATTTGCCTGAGGTCAGTTTAGTCAAACCTGCGAGTTTCACACCCATGTGTTGGCGAGCTCAGAGAATCATACTTTCCTCATTTCTTTTTATCTGAGCACTGAGTGTTCCCTGGGGGCTGACGACTCCTGGTGGGGGGAGGCACGCGACTTGGACGAGGTATGGAGGTGGACGGAGTGGTTTAGCCGCGTCCTGGCTCATTCAGTACACTGGTGATTTCTGACACAGATCAAGCAGGTATGGGGAGGTGGGTATACATTTATTGGTTTCTGGAGTGCCGACAGCCTCTTCAATGGTTCCTGGAGTGCCGACAGCCTCTTCAATGGTTCCTGGAGTGCCGACAGCCTCTTCAATGGTTCCTGGGGTGCCGACAGCCTCTTCAATGGTTCCTGGGGTGCCAACAGCCTTTTTAATGGTCACCTGCGTATGCTCTTCCTGTTTCTCCTGAGGTCTCTGATGCGCCTCTTTGCTGGGCTGAGGGAAGAAAAGGTCTAATTAAAACTTTGTCTGGTCTCTCCCTGAAACTAATAAAGTGAGAAGGCATTTGAGTCTGCTACACCCGACAGATGCGAAAAGGCAGGCCCAGTGTAACAACCTCTTTCTCTCGACTATTAGGTCGCGTTTTTTGACGTTCTGGTAACCATCGTTGTAAATGCAGTTTAAGGTGAAAAGTAACGACACAAAAATATTTCTACGTTTTCTATGCATCGGACTCAATAGGTCAGGTGGGTTGCATGGGTTGGTGCGTTTGTGGTTAGGTTAGAAGGTCGGGGTTTTTATTTGAGTGGCAGGTCAAGAGAAACGGACCTGTTCGACCCCCGTATTGAGAGAAGGGTTTGAGGCTATGACTCCTCCTCCTCCTCAAAGGTACAGAAACCATGGAGTTAAGTACTTCAGTCTGCTCCTGGAGGTGCTCCTCAAGGAGCCTGAATCCACTCCATATGACCGGTACCGGATATTAAAGACACAGGGTTGAAAACTAAGTCTGGTTTCAGCCGTGTTTTATGTCTATACAGAAGCACAGAGGCAGTGTTTTTTAAAAGGTACTTCCTCTCCTATTTCTCCAGAAAAAGGTGTTTGGGTGTTCTGTGCAGTTGTGGTTTTAATTTGTTGTTTTCTAATTAGTCTTCTAAGGCTTCTCATAGTCTTACATTAAAGAGTTGCCTTACACACACACACACACACACACACACACACACACACACACACACACACACACACACACACACACACACACACACACACAACTGCACAGATGAAATGTTCACACGTAATAATAACAGAACGAGGGGGACATGGGTGGAAACTGGAAACTCAGATGAGTCACAGAGATGCTAGGAAGTTTTCTTTTAGCGTGAGAGTAGTAGAAAAATGGAATGCACTTGGGGAACAGGTTGTGGAAGCAAATACTATTCATACTTTTAAAACTAGGTATGATAAGGAAATGGGACAGGAGTCATTGCTGCAAACAACCGATAGCTAGAAAGGCGGGATCCAAGAGTCAATGCTCGATCCTGCAAGCAAAAATAGGTGAGTACAAGTAGGTGAGTATAGGTGAGTACACAGATGAGTATGTGCGTGAGACAGAGAAATATGTAGTAGATATAACAGAGAAACAAAAAAATAGGTCATGAGTCGGTACATTTCACACCCGAATGGCCCAGAAAGGCGGGGCCCAAGAGCTAACAAGCAGCACAAGCCACCACCATTCACGAACAGTAAATCCCAATAGCAAACAAATACTCTGGCTCACCAGTTGATTGACAGTTGAGAGGCGGGACCAAAAGAGACAAGGCTCAACCTCCCCAGCAAGCACAACTAGGTGAGCACAACTAGGTGAGTACAACTAGGTGAGTACAACTAGGTGAGTGCAACACCACCAGGTGTGAGAGAGCATCTTACAAGACGCTCCCCCGTACCCACTTAATTAGCGAACAGGTGATTATGACTGTAATTACCTCTAATGATGACATTTTCCCCCGTTAGACGATAAGGTAATTAAGTGCCGCGTGCTCCGATGAGGTGGGGGGGGGGGAATGATTGTCCTGATTTGGGTAGACTTGCCGTACCCTTGACCCGGTGTTACCTTTGTCGTATCTCGCGGGTTTTCCTGAGTTAAGTTTTATTTACGAGTTTTATTTGTTGGTGTCGCATTCTGTATTTTTATTTTTTAATTGTTTTATATTTTTGGTATAATTTTTATTAACTGTAAATTTTATTACATGTTCACACATGTAATGTTATTTTATGTAAATTTTATTATTTTTTATCATTTATTTTTATACGTATTATTTTGTAAAATTTATTTTTTATTTTTTATTGTATTTTTTATTTTTATTTTTTTTATTTTTTTTTATTTCATGTTTTTGTATTTTTATTGTATTTTTTATTTTTTTATTTCATGTTTTGTTTTAAAGCTCCTTGTTCATTTGGTGTTGGCACTCTTGTGCTCACCTAGTTGTGCTTGCGGGGGTTGAGCTCTGGCTCTTTGGTCCCGCCTCTCAACTGGTGGCACTGTGCAGGCGATGAGTCACAATAACGTGGCTGAAGTATGTTGACCAGACCACACACTAGAAGTTGAAGGGACGACGACGTTTCGGTCCGCACTGTGTTGGCACTCTTGTCGCGGCACAGAGGTGTTGGCCCTCTTCGCTATAGACCGTTCCTAGTAAGAACAGACTAAGCCATCCTGCAAAAATCATACTAGCTATATCAACTGTTTGATCACACGTACAACAATAGACTGTTGGATCGAAAAAGTTCACCTTTTTATTCTGTCGAATTACGCCAAATTGGCACACACAAAACATGAAATACTGAAGAACCATATATATATATATATATATATATATATATATATATATATATATATATATATATATATATGTCGTACCTAATAGCCAGAACGCACTTTTCAGCCTACTATTCAAGGCCCGATTTGCCTAATAAGCCAAGTTTTCATGAATTAATGTTTTTTCGTCTACCTAACCTACCTAACCTAACCTAACCTAGCTTTTTTTGGCTACCTAACCTAACCTTACCTATAAATATAGGTTAGGTTAGGTTAGGTAGGCATGGTTAGGTTCGGTCATATATCTACGTTAATTTTAACTCCAATAAAAAAAAATTGACCTCATACATAGAGAAAAGGGTTGCTTTATCATTTCATAAGAAAAAAATTATAGTAAATATATTAATTCAGGAAAACTTGGCTTATTAGGCAAATCGGGCCTTGAATAATAGGCTGAAAAGTGAGTTCTGGCTACTAGGTACGACATATATATATATATATATATATATATATATATATATATATATATATATATATATAATATGTCGTACCTAATAGCCAGAACGCACTTCTCGGCCTAATATGCAAGGCTCGTTTTGCCTAATAGGCCGAGTGATTTTCTTTATTTTCAATAAATTGTTTCCAATTAGTTT
The DNA here is from genome assembly GCF_020424385.1 of Procambarus clarkii. Taxonomy (NCBI): domain Eukaryota; kingdom Metazoa; phylum Arthropoda; class Malacostraca; order Decapoda; family Cambaridae; genus Procambarus; species Procambarus clarkii. The sequence continues at coordinate 66,201 of NW_025570409.1, forward strand.
ATTTGAATTATTATTATATTAAGAAAATAAATTATTGACGTAGTTGTGTTAGTTTAGGTTAGGTTAGGTAGAGTTGGTTAGGTTCGGTCATATATCTACGTTACTTTTAACCTAAATTTAAACAAATTAACTTATACATAATGAAACGGACCGATTTATCCCATTTCATAAGAAAAAGATTAGAAAAATATATATATTCAGGAAAACTTTGCTTATTAGGCAAATCAGCCCTTGCATAGTAAGCTGAGTACGACGTTCTGGCTACTAGGTACAACATATATATATATATATATATATATATATATATATATATATATATATATATATATATATATATATATATATATATATATACTAAAATTATATGACCACTTAGAGGTTTCGAATCCAATCTGCCAGGGATCTTCCCATTAACAGCACTGGTAACGTTTTATATCTATAGATATTTATATATTTGTGTAACGTTGGAGGTTAGATGCTAGGGGCTAGCCTCACTAAACGTTATAGGAGTTATTGTTATTTTAAAGTGTCATTGCGGGGTTGGGGTCATCCCCATTGACCCATTGAAGAAGAGGGAAGGACGTATGTGTGGGGGAAGGAGAGAAGAAACTGATAAATGGGGTGTATGCTAGAAGACAGTGTGTGTATATTGGAGGGAATGGGTAATGTTTGTTGGGGGAAATAGGGAGGGTATGGGGGTGGGATATGACTGTATTGGAGAGTGTTACAGTGATGGGAAGAGAGAGAGAGATAGTGAAGGTAAGTGTAGGACTTGTGGACCACCAGATAGACCCCGAGAACCGCCGGTGTACCCAATTTAAAAAAAAAATGGGGCGTACATAAAGCTATCTTAGGATTGTTTTAAGAGGTAAAAGATATCGATTGTTGTAGAGTTTAGGAGGCTTTCTCTCCCGGCCATTTTCGGGGTGATTAATATACATAAATATATTTTAATTGCAGTGTTGCTTGATGAATCTCGTGGTTTGTTTACGTGGCTGTTCTTGCATGATGGTTGTTTATGATCCAACCACGCGTCCAACAGCCTGGTTGATCAATCCAGCAACCAGGATGCCAGGGGCCAGATTCACGAAAGCACTTACGAACCTGTACATCTTTTCTCAATCTTTGGCGGCTTTGTTTACAGTTATTAAACGGTTAATGAGCTCCGAAGCACCAGGAGGCTGTTTATAACCATAACAACAGTTAAATGGCAAGTTTTCATGCTTGTAAACTGTTTAATAAATGAAACCAAAGCCGTCAAAGATTGAGGAAAGATGTAAACGTTCGTAAGTGCTTGCGTAAGTCCTTTCGTGAATCTGGCCCCTGGTCGACGACGACCGGACCGCGGGGACGCTAAGCCCCGGAAGCACCTCAAAGTATGGTGGTTCTAAATGAGGCTGTTCTGGAGCTGTCAGAGAAATATGACACTGTGAACTTGTGTCCTATTTCACAAATATACACACACAGGGGGAGGGGCGGCCTGTGGCTGCATGGACTGCGTTTGGGACTCATAATCCTTGGGTCTGGGTTCGATCTTCGGCGATAGGGGAAAACAAATGGGAGGAGATCCTTCCACCCTGATGCCGCTGTTACCTAGCAGTAAGTAGATACCTGGGACTTAGAGAGCTGTTACGGGCTGCTTCCTGTGTGTGTGTGTGTGTGTGTGTGTGTGTGTGTGTGTCTGTGTGTGTCTGTGTGTGTGTGTGTGTGTGTACTCACCTAGTTGTATTCACCTAGTTGTGTTTGCGGGGGTCGAGCTTTGCTCTTTCGGCCCGCCTCTCAACTGTCAATCAACTGTTAACTGACTACATCCCCCCCCCCACATACACACACACCAGGAAGCAGCCCGTGACAGCTGACTGACTCTCAGGTACCTTTTTACTGCTAGGTAACAGGGGCATTCAGGGTGAAAGAAACTTTGCCCATTTGTTTCTGCCTCGTGCGGGAATCGAACCCGCGCCACTATCCACCAGGCTACGAGGCCCCTCGTAGTGTGTGTGTGTGTGTGTGTACTCACCTAGTTACTCACCTAGTTGTGCTTGCGGGGGTTGAGCTATGGCTCTTTGGTCCCGCCTCTCAACCGTCAATCAACAGGTGTACAGGTTCCTGAGCCTATTGGGCTCTATCATATCTACACTTGAAACTGTGTATGGAGTCAGCCTCCACCACATTGCTTCCTAATGCATTCCATTTGTCAACCACTCTGACACTAAAAAAGTTCTTTCTAATATCTCTGTGGCTCATTTGGGCACTCAGTTTCCACCTGTGTCCCCTAGTGCGTGTGCCCCTTGTGTTAAATAGCCTATCTTTATCAACCCTGTCGATTCCCTTGAGAATCTTGAATGTGGTGATCATGTCCCCCCTAACTCTTCTGTCTTCCAACGAAGTGAGGTTCAATTCCCGTAGTCTCTCCTCGTAGCTCATACCTCTCAGCTCGGGTACTAGTCTGGTGGCAAACCTTTGAACCTTATCCAGTTTACTCGTATGCTTGACTAGATATGGACTCCATGCTGGAGCCGCATACTCCAGGATTGGTCTGACATATGTGGTATATAATGTTCTGAAAGATTCCTTACACACGTTTCTAAAGGCCGTTCTTATGTTAGCCAACCTGGCATATGCTGCTGATGTTATCCTCTTGATATGAGCTTCAGGGGACAGGTCTGGCGTGATATCAACCCCCAGGTCTTTCTCTCTCTCTGACTCTTGAAGTATTTCATCTCCCAAGTGATACCTTGTATCTGGTCTCCTGCTTCCTACTCCTATCTTCATTACATTACATTTGCTTGGGTTAAACTCTAACATCCATTTGTTCGACCATTCCTGCAGCTTGTCCAGGTCTTCTTGAAGCCTCAAGCTGTCCTCCTCCTGTGTGTGTGTGTGTGTGTGTGTGTGTGTGTGTGTGTGTAATTACCTAAGTGTAGTTACAGGATGAGAGCTACGCTCGTGGTGTCCCGTCTTCCCAGCACTCTTTGTCATATAACGCTTTGAAACTACTGACGGTCTTGGCCTCCACCACCTTCTCACTTAACTTGTTCCAACCGTCTACCACTCTATTTGCGAAGGTGAATTTTCTTATATTTCTTCGGCATCTGTGTTTAGCTAGTTTAAATCTATGGCCTCTTGTTCTTGAAGTTCCAGGTCTCAGGAAGTCTTCCCTGTCGATTTTATCAATTCCTGTTACTATTTTGTACGTAGTAATCATATCACCTCTTTTTCTTCTGTCTTCTAGTTTTGGCATATTTAATGCTTCTAACCTCTCCTCGTAGCTCTTGCCCTTCAGTTCTGGGAGCCACTTAGTAGCATGTCTTTGCACCTTTTCCAGTTTGTTGATGTGCTTCTTAAGATATGGGCACCACACAACAGCTGCATATTCTAGCTTTGGCCTAACAAAAGTCATGAACAATTTCTTTAGTATATCACCATCCATGTATTTAAATGCAATTCTGAAGTTAGAAAGCATTGCATAGGCTCCTTGCACAATATTCTTAATGTGGTCCTCAGGTGAGTGTGTGTGTGTGTGTGTGTGTGTGTGTGTGTGTGTGTGTGTGTGTGTGTGTGTGTGTGAAAAAACCATTGATTGATTGATTGACAGTTGAGAGGCGGGCCGAAAGAGCAGAACTCAACTGCGAGCCCTGCTAGGTGAATACAACTATGTCCGGTTTTGCGGACTCTATATTTACTTTGTTTCAACACTGCAAACACCTGGCACACACACTCAGTGTTGCTCCCTAGTTAGCATGTTTTGTTTGGCGAAACTTGCTGCAATTTAAGGTTTTTCTTGTGGAGCTCCGTATGTTGTAGAGCTTACTGTGTTGTAGAGCTTACTGTGTTGTAGAGCTTACTGTGTTGTAGAGCTTACTGTGTTGTAGAACTTACTTTGTAGAGCTTACTGTGTTGTAGAGCTTGCTGTGTTGTAGAGCTTACTGTGTTGTAGAACTTACTTTGTAGAGCTTACTGTGTTGTAGAGCTTGCTGTGTTGTAGAGCTTACTGTGTTGTAGAGCTTACTGTGTTGTAGAACTTACTTTGTAGAGCTTACTGTGTTGTAGAACTTTGTAGAGCTTACTGTGTTGTAGAGCTTGCTGTGTTGTAGAGCTTACTGTGTTGTAGAACTTACTTTGTAGAGCTTACTGTGTTGTAGAACTTTGTAGAGCTTACTGTGTTGTAGAGCTTACTGTGTTGTAGAACTTTGTAGAGCTTACTGTGTTGTAGAGCTTACTGTGTTGTAGAGCTTACTGTGTTGTAGAGCTTACTGTGTTGTAGAGCTTGCTGTGTTGTAGAGCTTGCTGTGTTGTAGAGCTTACTGTGTTGTAGAACTTTGTAGAGCTTACTATGTTGTAGAGCTTGCTGTGTTGTAGACCTTACTGCGTTGTAGAGCTTACTGTGTTGTAGAGCTTACTGTGTTGTAGAGTTCCTGCTCTACAAGCTCACTCGAGCGACGGTCTCATGCAGGTCGGCGTTCAATCCCCGACCGTCCACAAGTGCTCGGGCACCATCCCTCCCCCCCCCCCCCCCCCCCCCCCTCCCCCATCCCATCCCACATCCTGACCCCCTTCCAAGTGTTATATAGTCGTAATGTCTTTGGCGCTTTCTCCTGATAGATTCCTTCCTTCCCTCAAGTGATTCCATCGCCCTTCTATGTTACATTGATGTGTCTATGTTACATTAATTTGTCTATGTTACATTAATGTGTGTATGTTACATTAATGTGTGTATGTTACATTAATTTGTCTGTTACATTAATGTGTCTGTGTTACACATCTCCCACGCAAAGATGGCAAAAAATTTTCTTTGCCATCTTGTCCAAAAAGGACAATTCTGGTTGTCCCTACATTGTAAGGAACAATTCTGGTTGTCCCTACATTGTAAGGAACAATTCTGGTTGTCCCTAGACAGTTTAAGGCCTGACATTCAATTCACTTTTTTTTCACCCCGATACATTTTAGGCTCGATTTTTCGACGTTACGTTCATCCTCGTTCCCCAGTGGTGTGCAGTGTACCACTGGCAGGCCCCACAACCTCCCAGTGGTGTGCAGTGCACCACTGGCAGGCCCCACAACCTCCCAGTGGTGTGCAGTGCACCACTGGCAGGCCCCACAACCTCCCACTTTTACTGTCGCATTCTATTAAGATTGGGAGAATTTTATATTCCAGGTACTAACCTTTCCATTCATGTTATTCATTCTTTATTCAACAGCCGCACTGTGGGAACGATATGCCCCCCCCCCCTTGCCATTTTGTTAAGTTTCACTTTATTTATTTTATTTTGATCCTAGCATCTCGTTCATTCGAAGGCAAGACAAGGGCATAGAGCATGAAAAGGAATTTCTATAACAGCTGTGTAATTAGTTGAATATGTCCTGGTATACCTCAGGTATACCAGGTTTACAGATGATGGGTATATGTATGTGTGTAAACAGTTGTGTGTGATGTAACCCAGGAGATGTGTGGCAAGAATGGCAGGTTGTCCTCCTCCCTCGTCTTCAAGGACACTCCTCAGAGGTCACGCTGCCTGAACCCACTCATTGTATTAGCCAATGAAAACCTCCCCAGAAAAGCCTCATTCAACTTTGAAACTCGTATAAGTAAATATTTTCTCTATTCAACTCTGAACAGCCGTCGTTCCATTCCAAACGAATGTGTAACGAGTTGGCTGGAGGACAAATGAGGGGGGGGGGGAAGACCTCGGACAAGCCGCTGGCTTCCTGTCCTTGTCGAGAGAGAAAGATAGTGGCCTTCAGGTAAATTCAGGTAAGTTGGCTTTTATCTGGTCGGTGAGGTCATGAAAGGCAGAGAAAGGTCATACGAGACCAGATGGGAATTCAACTTCAGTCCCATCTTGGGGACCGAATACTTCTTGAGATAAAGAAACGAGGATTTCACAAGGCGGCTCAATACCTTAACAGAGGATCAGACTCTTAATGCGGAAAACCTGAATGTCTCAAGATTAGAGGCTTGGGAACCTCTGCGTGCCTTGAATAACAAATTAAAGTACGCAATTTTTTTACTTATGGCTGAGAAGTTCCCAGGTGAGCTTTACGGGTGACGTTCCTTCCTAGCTTGATTTTATATATATATATATATATATATATATATATATATATATATATATATATATATATATATATATATACTATTTATATTATTTAAAACCTAAAACCTAAATGTATATATATTATTTAAAACCTAAAAGGGGTACCACCTCTTAGACAAGTGTAGGTACCCATAGCCTCGGAGAAGAAAATAAAGAGTACTCAGAGAAGACCTTGTGGATCCTCACTGAACACTTTGATATTTTCTTCTACCACCCCTATTCTTTTTGAATATGCGTATGTATATATGACTCACTTTATTTCAAAATTAAATTTCACAAAAAGGTTACACCATTGGTTACATGCAGGGTACAAGGCCACTCGTCACAGGTTGTAGAGTTCCTCCAGCTCCTCAGATGGCGGGCAGGAACCATAGACGCAGTTAGCATTTCCTCTCTGGATCGCCACACTAAGGCGCTGAAAGAGAAAACTGGGGACTCTAGGGTCTCTTGTTGTTTCAGTTAGCTTGGACCCCAGCTTCTTCAAAAAACTAGCAGCACTTTTACCCCAGGCACCAAGGGTCTCTGAGGCAATGGGGACAAAATTGTAGTGGTGATCAAGGTCTCTGTATTTACGTGACTTGGCTGCTTCCCGGTGATTGGCAGCACCTCCTGCCTGTGCATCACTGAAGACAACATAGGTGTTGGCTAAAGTTGAAACGCAAGTGTAGTCCCACACCAACTGTCTACCATTATTCTAGGGGTTCCCCGTGATCCCGTCTGGGCGACCGACAGGCTCATCAGAGTTGCGGGGCATTAGGTAACGGGGCTCTCTCTCTCTGCTGGACAACCGGCTGTAGTAAGGCTTCTCTTAATAATGTCATTAACCTGGCTGTGGCTTGCGAGGTTAATGTCTCCGAGCAGTGTCTTCTATGTTGGCATCTTCACGTTCTGGTCTAGTTCTTACTCTCATGGTGGGTAGAGTGAATAGTTCCATAATTTGAGTATTTATGATACGTTGTTCTATTTTTATGCTATATTGCCTCAAGAATTTGTAATCTTCTTACATCTTGGGTTTTGTCTATTATGCAAATATTTTTATTCAGCATTTCTCTTGCTAGGGTGATGTCATGGGCTTGTCTCATGTGATTCCTGGGGGTATACCGGATTGAAGATGACAGGTCAAACGCCTCGTCAGCTTGGTCGACGTCATACATATGTACTTAGATTGAAGGTTACATCCTTCGTGGGGGCAAGTGTACATGTATACAACGCTTGACTGCTGTAGAGGGTTCTCCGTGGGCTTCGGGCTGTTTTTAATAAGGAGATCGGCAGTCTTCTTTGTTTTATAGAATATGATCAGGTCTATGTTTTGGTTAGGAGTAATGCTTTTTACTCCTTTACGGATTATTTCTTTCATTATTTTTTTTTATGTCCGCTATGCATAGGAATTTGTAATATAATTTTATTGGAGGTGTTGTGGTTTCTGTTCTAGGTTCAGGATTGTACCATCGGCTCAGGTGTCTTCTTATAGCTGCGTTTATTTCCGTGTTGCTATAGCCATTGTTCACCAATACCTGAGTTATTCTTTCAAACTCTCAACTCACGTTGCTCCATTCGGAGCAGTGTGTAAGCGCTACAGGCTATATTAAATAAAACTGAGAGTCTGGCTTTATAAACACGAAAGAAGGAATTATCTAAAAAAAAAAATCCCAAATATCCACAAGTGTATGGAGGAGACAATGCACCTGTGAAAGAGCACCATCTCTGAAAACATTACGTTAAATTAAGGTCCACTGTAACAAGGATCTTTAAGGAAGGGAACATTATACCAAGAATTTTTTAAGGAAGGGATCACTGTTAGCGTGGAGCTACGTCATAGAACACCCTATTAAGGAGCTATACTGATTAGCATAAAATATTTGATCAAGGACTTACCAGTTCAGAAAGAATGGATCAGGATTTACAGGGTAAGAAACAATTATTTCAGAGGGACTGTTTATGAAATAAAATGTTTATAATTGTTGTTATTAGAGATGGTGGTGGTAGGGGTGGTAGCTTGATAGTTAAGGTGGGGTGGGGAGGGGGGGGGGGCGGTGCACCATGAGCTGGGGTGAGTGGGGGATAGGATGTGGTGATTGTGGTGATATCAACAGACGATGAGCTTAAAGAGAGTTAGTAGTTTACCTCTGACCTGAGGTGTCGCAGTTTACCTCTGACCTCAGATGTCACAGTTTACCTCTGACCTCAGGTGTCACAGTTTACCTTTGTCTTCAGATGTCGCAGTTTACCTCTGACCTCAGGTGTCACAGTTTACCTCTGACCTTCAGTGTCA